>JANEHU010002101.1:0-13825 GCA_027563435.1 Nasonovia ribisnigri
TAATCTTGTACAAATTTGAACAAAATGCTCATAAAAATTTATTATGACTTGCTTTTAAACTTTTTTTTATTGATAAAATTAGGCAAACTTATGAGGAATCTTCTTGGATTTAAAAAGAAAAATTTTTATGAATTTCTAACTCAAAATAAATTGCACATTTTCGTCATTTTTACGTATTTTGTAAAATTTGAACTTTGATTACCTATAAATAAAAATTGTGACTACGGATTTTTAATATTTTTCATCTGCCTTTGAAACTATATATTAGAAGCCTACTATTAAATTTTCAAGATTTTTTACCCAACAAATAAAATTTTATTGACATTTATAGAAAAAAAAACTAAAAAAATTGGAAACTGAAAATGTCCGTTAACAGCTCAAAATAAGTCAGAATATTTTGAAAATTATATGGTGTGTAGAAAATACTTATATAAACATTCTGTCAAAATTTCATGTCTCTATGGTCATTTCTTTTAGAGTTATACCAAAAACCAAAATCGATTTTGTCGAAAATTGGTTTTCCGTAAAAATTCCCGTTTTTCCCATAATTTTTCATTTGTTTTTCCAGGCGCTCATGAAAACTACTGGGAAATTTTGACTTTTGACCCCCCAAAGTACCAACTAGATTCACTTTCCTATCAGAAAAGGTACTATTGAAGAAAATCGAAGCATTTTTTCTGTCCTAAAACGTGATGACAGACACAAAAATAAAAAAAAAAATAAAAAAAAAAACACACATCATTGTAAAACCAATACATTCATCGCTCCGCTCAGAATCTAAAAATCTATATCAGTAAATCTTTAATTTATAAATTGAGAAAAAAATTTTTTGGAGGGGATCGTTTGAGCCCGCAGGCAAATACTTTTTAAGGAGTAAGGAAATTAAATTTAGAAAAAAATTAGTATAGCACCTGGATGTTTATGTTTAAAAAATCTATATAAGTAAATATATTTATATTTAAATTTAGAAAAAAAATTATGATGGGGATCGTTTAAGCCCGCAGGCAAATACTTTCTAAGGAGTGAGAAAAAAAAAATTAATATGGCAACTGGTTGTAAAATTTTTAAAAAAAATCAATAATATTATATAATCTGATAAAAAAATTTTGAAGGGGAACGTTTGAGCCCGCAGGCAACTACTTTTTAGGAGTTAGAAAATTAAGATGGCACAATGATGTTTATGTTAAAAAAATTTATATAAGTGAATCATTAATATTTAAAATTAGAAAAAAAATTTTTGAAGGGGAACGTTTGAGCCCGCAGGCAACTACTTTTAAGGAGTAAGAAAATTAAATTTAGAAAAAAATTAATACGGCACCTGGATGTTTATGTTTAAAAAATCTATATAAGTGAATCATTAATATTAAAAATTAGAAAAAAAATTTTTGAAGGGGAACGTTTGAGCCCGCAGGCAAATACTTTTTCAGGAGTAAGAAAATTTAATTTAGGAAAAAGTTATATGCACTAGGTTTATGATCTTTCAAATTAGGTTTAGAAATATCTACAAGAATTAAATTGATAAAAAAAAATATGGAAGAGGAAAGTGGGAGCCCGCAGGCAAATACTTTTAAAGGAGTGAGAAAAAAAAATTAATATGGCAACTGGTTGTAAAATTTTTAAAAAAAATCATTAATATTATATAATCTGATAAAAAAATTTTGAAGGGGAACGTTTGAGCCCGCAGGCAACTACTTTTTAGGAGTTAGAAAATTAAGATGGCACAATGATGTTTATGTTAAAAAAATTTATATAAGTGAATCATTAATATTTAAAATTAGAAAAAAAATTTTTGAAGGGGAACGTTTGAGCCCGCAGGCAACTACTTTTAAGGAGTAAGAAAATTAAATTTAGAAAAAAATTAATACGGCACCTGGATGTTTATGTTTAAAAAATCTATATAAGTGAATCATTAATATTAAAAATTAGAAAAAAAATTTTTGAAGGGGAACGTTTGAGACCGCAGGCAAATACTTTTTCAGGAGTAAGAAAATTTAATTTAGGAAAAAGTTATATGCACTATTATGTTTATGATCTTTCAAATTAGGTTTAGAAATATCTACAAGAATTAAATTGATAAAAAAAAATATGGAAGAGGAAAGTGGGAGCCCGCAGGCAAATACTTTTTAAGGTGTGAGAAAATTAAATTAATATGGCACCAGGTTGTAAAATTTTAAAAAAAAATCATTAATAAAATATAATCTGATAAAAAAATTTTGAAGGGGAACGTTTGAGCCCGCAGGCAAATACTTTTTAAGGAGTAAGAAAATTAAATTTAGAAAAAAATTAATATGGCACAAAGATGTTTATGTTCAAACGAAATGTATGTAAGTAAATCATTAATATTTTAATTGATAAAAAATTTTTTGAAGGGGAACGTTTGAGCCCGCAGGCAAATACTTTTTCAGGAGTAAGAAAGTGGGATGGCACAATGATGTTTATGTTAAAAATTTATATAAGTGAATCATTAATATTTAAAATTAGAAAAAAAATTTTTGAAGGGAACGTTTGACCCGCAGACAAATACTTTTTAAGGCGGGAAATTAAATTTGAAAAATTAGTATGGCACCTGGATGTTTATGTTTAAAATTCTATACCTAAGTAAATATATTTATATTTAAATTTAGAAAAAAAAATAATTTGAAGGATCATTTGAGTCCACCAGGCAAATACTTTTTTAAGGAGTGAAAAAAATTAATATTGCAATACTGGTAGTTCATTTTTTAAAAATCTATATCAGTAAATCTTTAATGTTAAATTTGGAAAAAATTAGCAGAGGAACGTTGTTAAGATTACCAGACAGATACTTTTAGGAGTTAGAAAATTAGGATAGTACAATGATGTTTATATTAAATAGATTATATAAGTGAATCATTATTTAAATTTGGAAAAAAAATTATGAAGGGGAACGTTGGAGCCCGCAGGCAGATACTTTTTAGGAGTTAGAAAATTAGGATGGCACAATGATGTTTATGTTAAATAAATTTATGTAAGTAAATCATTAATATTTAAATTGATAAATAAAATTTTTGAAGGGGAACGTTGAAGCCCGCAGGCAAATACTTCATATAGGGTGAGAAAAAAATTAGTATGGCACCTGGATGTTTATGTTTAAAAATTCTATACCTAAGTAAATATATTTATATTTAAATTTAGAAAAAAAATGTTTGAAGGGGATCGTTTGAGTCCGCAGGCAAATACTTTTTAAGGAGTGAGAAAAAAAATTAATATTGCAATACTGGTAGTTCATTTTTAAAAAATCTATATCAGTAAATCTTTAATATTTAAATTTGGAAAAAAAATTATGAAGGGGAACGTTGGAGCCCGCAGGCAGATACTTTTTAGGAGTTAGAAAATTAGGATGGTACAATGATGTTTATGTTAAATAAATTTATATAAGTGAATCATTAATATTTAAAATTAGAAAAAAAATTTTTGAAGGGGAACGTTTGAGCCCACAGGCAAATACTTTTTCAGGAGTAAGAAAATTTAATTTAGAAAAAAGTTATATGCACTAGGTTTATGATCTTTCAAATTAGTTTTAGAAATATATACAAGAATTAAATTGATAAAAAAAAATATGGAAGAGGAAAGTGGGAGCCCGCAGGCAAATACTTTTAAAGGAGTGAGAAAAAAAAATTAATATGGCAACTGGTTTTAAATTTTTAAAAAAAATCATTAAGATTATATAATCTGATAAAAAAATTTTGAAGGGAACGTTTGAGCCCGCAGGCAACTACTTTTAAAGAGTAAGAATATTAAATTTAGAAAAAAATTAATATGGCACCAAGATGTTTATGTTCAAACGAAATGTATATAAGTAAATCATTAATATTTAAACTTGGAAAAAAAATCATGAAGAGGAACATTAGAGCCCGCAGGCAAATACTTTTTCAGGAGTAAGAAAATTTAATTTAGAAAAAAGTTATATACACTAGGTTTATGATCTTTCAAATTTGGTTTAGAAATATCTATAAGAATTAAATTGTTAAAAAAAAATATGGAAGAGGAAAGTGGGAGCCCGCAGGCAAATACTTTTTAAGGAGTAAGAAAATTAAATATAGAAAAAAATTAAAATGTCAAAAACATCCCAAATACCGTCGATCCTAATTAATTTTTATACTTATATTTTGTTATAATATATTAAAATTAATTTTTATAATATTTCGTGTTAAAGAAATAATTAATTAGGATTGGCGGTATTTAAAGTTTTTAATTATACTGGTACAACACTACTCGGTCGCCCTTTACACCGTGGTTAAAAATTATGATGATTAGTTAGATTCTAATATTTTACCCTACCCACGCCTATCCTAACCCAGCCTCACGAATAATATTTAAATATTTTCTTTCATTGTTATGTGTTCAATATCGATTACCTTAATAGTTAGTAGGATAAGAACATTGCAAAGCTCACGACCAGTGATGACAGCCGTCTATCATCGCCATAGCTTTAACTAACCATAGGTTTACCTAACTAACCTCCTTATGACTTATTAGGACACTTTGAATAAAAAGATCCTGAGTTGTTTGCCGAACTTAAGTGTTTTTTTATCAAGTTGAGCCGTTGATTATTGACTCCTTAGAACACCTTAGATCATATACCATGCCCAGTTTACCTTTGTAAACAATTTGAAGCACATATAAGGTAGGTATACTCGTAGGTCTCTGACATTTTTTTGATCGATATCAATTCAATATATATTTAGTCAGAGACCATTGTCGCTAATATGTGCTACACATTATCGGGATAAGGGCCATTCATGGTATATGATCTAAGGTTGACACAATAACCGTGATCACAACTTGAAAGTATGATTGGATGTAAATATTGTAAAAGTCATTATTTTTATTTTTTTTTTTTGGCAGAATTTTGATTGGGCACCCGAAGGTTTCTGCTATGCCTGGGCAGGGGATGGCGGAAAAGTCATAATTATATTAATTATTTATCAGCATGTATCGTCTCCGTCTCACAAGTGGGTATTAATTTCAGCTGATCATTTAATCATCAAGGAAAGTTTTGAGATTTGGAGCAACTTTATAACGTATTCCAATAATTTTATTTTAGACCAATATTGAAGCATTCTCTGGAGGATGGTTTTGGTCACACATCGTGAACAAATATTTCTTCTTATGATACAAAAGCGCATCTCTTTCTCCATCCTCTGATATTAAAAGCCCAGATTCTCAACAGAAAAAATTATGACAAAATTATAAATCAAGTCACGACGGTCTCTCTTTTGTAACAATATTTCTGATTTCATTGATTTTTAGCATTTGTACAGTTAGGGAAAATAGAAGACGATATCGTTTACACAAGATTGTGACTAAAGTATATGACATATATTTACCTAATAATTTTGAATTATGGGCATTAACCTTATTTGTTTTTTGTAGGTTAAGAAAAGATTGTTTAAAATAATTGTGTTTATGTATGGCAAGGATTTGTTGCTAAAAATCCCAGGTGGTCACCCATCCGGGAGCTAGCAATACCGGCCGATAAGTACACTCAGAGCGTTTCTTTGTTTCGAGCGTGGCCTCGCACCACTTTATTTTTTTTTATAGATAACAGTCGCTTGACAGCTCGACCTATAAGGTGACCGGATACGTCTCTTTTTCGATAAATGTGAAATTCTCAATCAATTTAAATAGGCACTAAAGATTAATATCTTGCAGACGGCATAATTTGAAAGAGAGACTGTGTGAACTGTGCAGTAACATAATATTGTCATTATATATATTCTTCATCAACTTTAATAAGTCAATATTACCTTAATTAAAAATTAAAAACAGAGACTTGTTTCGTGAAAAGATTCATCACCACTCCAGATAGTACTTCTCGCCAATATTATTGATTTTGATTTAGTGTACCTAAGCCTACAAATAGACAATAGTTACACTCAGCCAATCAAAACTAGAATATTATATTAGTTAAATTAAACTCCAAATGTACCTATTTTATGTGAAATAACGGTGCCTAGCCTTCCATTATAATTTTTTATGAATATATTATAAGTAAAAGCTCAAGTTTAGCAATTATACTTATTACATTTTCCTAGTATTTTAACAGAAATTATTAAGCGAAAAATATAGAATTACCTATATTATGGACAGTGAGACATGGGACATGCTAAAATAAGTCAATAGTTCATGGTTTTATATGATTTATAATAATATTAATTTCAGTAATATATTTTTTCATAAATAAATATTTTATAAAGTTGGTTTTAATGTTTGAACTTTTTGTACATATTATTTTGGGAGATCTCTATTATTACTATATCTTTACTAATATGCGTCTCAATGTACTCTGGTTTCCACTACTCATCATCATTACTTATTAGTAATTATATTTACTTCCAATCCTACCGACCACAGTTAATGTTAAATGTCAACAATCAACAGCTTCATCAACTTGATGACACTTAATAGGATGTCTGATTTTTGCGCACCACTTATTTCTCTCTCTGACCCACGCACAACTAGGGGGTGGCTAAGAGAGGCTTAGCATGCCAACACTTGTAATAGCCTCCCCCACAACTATTTTCATTTTTTCGACTATTAATGCTCACACAGCCTAGCCGTGCGCAAGAACCGTCACTGGGTGAGTGTTCTTAGATTGAATTTAACCATTACCCAACTTTAGTATTATATAACTCTTTCACTAATGAATTATTATTTTTACCAGTGCTGGAATTAAATATTATTTTTTTTTATTATATATTTTGAATATTTTGCATATTGTGATAATTAAAAATTTTTTTTTTTTACATTTCTTTATTAATTATACTTAATTATTATTTTTATTTTTTTTTGTGTGCCTTTAGATTTCTCTTATAATTTTAAATTATTATTTTGGTATTGGATATTTTTTAAACTTTATAACTTAAAGTATTAACAAATCATAAACTTTTTTTTATTTTTTTTTTCTCTTGATTTTTCTTAGAATTGTATGCTTTTTCTGTACCTAGTGGATATTTTCCATTTTGTGATACTTAAGGTATTAAACTTTTATTTTAATTTTTTCACTACTTTTATATTACTTATTATTTTTTTTACACAATTTAACCATTACCCAATTTTAATATTATATAATTCTTTCACCGTTGATTATTTTTTTTCCCAGTGGCCGGGATTAAAGTTTATTTTTAATTTAATTTTTTTGTATTATATAATATATTGAATATTTCACATACTTTGATAATTTAAGTATTAATAAATCATACATTTGATTATTGATTAAACTTAAATTATTATTTTCTTGTCTGTCTTTGGATTTTTATAATAATTTTTTGCATTTTTTTAATTGAATATTTTGCATTTTGTTATACTTTGATATTAATTATTTCATAAACTTTTTTAAAAATTTTTATTACCTTGACTTAACTTAAAAATTATTTTTTTGTACGTCATGTCTGAATTTTTCTTATTTATTTTATGAATTTTTGTTTGTAGTTCATATTTTGCATATTTTAGTACTTCAAATATTTAAATATTTGTTAAATTTTTATTTTTTTATTTTTTACTACCTAGACATAACTTATTATTATTATTATTATTATTTTGTTTGTTTGTGCGTGGGTCAAATATGGAATAGTGCGCTGACATCCTAACCGGCAACCGATCTTTTTATTCTATCCTATCTCATAAGAAGGTAAGTTAGATAAACTTATATGGTTAGTTGACGCTATAGTGATGATTGACGACTTCCATCACAACTCGCAAGGTTTCCAATGATCATTTCCTACTAACTATATATGTATTCAATATTGTAAACATAACAATGAAAGATAATATTTAAATATTCTTCTCTCCTCTCACCCCTCTCTTTCCCCCAACATTTATAACTCTCTCAACCTCTCTCAAAACCTCCTCACAATCTCTATCACAACCTCTCTTACAAATTGTCTCACTACCTGTCTCACAATCTCTCTCAAAACCTCTCTCACAACCTCTCTCAAAACTTCTCTCACAACTTGTCTCACTACCTGTCTCACAATCTCTCTCAAAACCTCTCTCACAACCGCTCTCATCACCTCTCTCACAACTTGTCTCACTCCACTAACCTACACTTAAAAATATCGTACCTGACTAATTTCCTAATTTTTATCACGACTTTATTCATGGCTGGAATAGTGTTATTATACCAGTAGTTAAAATAAAAATAATTTAAAAAATTGAGGGCAATACACACCCTGATCAATGAACAATACCTGATAAAAAAGAAAACTACTGAAAAAAATAAATAGGTACATACCATGTGTTCGAACCAAAATCTGATATACAACTTAGTCTTCGAAATACTGCAACGTTTACACGCTATTCATCTGCTTATAATAATACATTATTATTCCTAGTTGGCAAATTTTCACTGACGAATACCATCTCTGTCATCACCTTTTAGGGCAGGAAAATGCTTCAATTTTCTTCAATAGTAGCTTTTCTGATAGGAAAGTGAATCTTGTTGGTACTTTGAGGGGTAAAAATTTCCCAGTAGTTTTCATGAGCGCCGAGAGAAACAAATGACAAATTTAAGGAAAAACGGCAATTTTTACGAAAAACCGATTTTTGACCAAATCGATTTTGGTTTTTGAAATAACTCTAAAAGAAATGACTGTATATACATGACATTTTGACCGAATGCTTATATACGTATTGTGGTATACTATTGTGCTTATATTTTCTACACACCCTAGCATTTTCAAAATATTCTGAGATATTTTGAGCTGTTACCGGACATTTTCATTTTCCAATTTTTTTAGGTTCTTTTTCTATATATTTCTATAAAACTTTATTTGTGGGGTAAAAAACTTGAAAATTTAATACAAGGCTCTTAATATATTGTTACATTAATATAATATGAAAAATATTAAAATCTGTTGTCACAAATTTTTTTTATAGCCATTTAAAGTTTAAATATTGACAAAATACGTAAAAATCACGACAATGTGCAAACTATTTTTAGATAGAAATTCATAAAAAATTTACTTTTTAAATCTAAGATTTGAAAATTTAACACATGATTTCTCATAAGTTTTGTTAAGTTTATCAAAAAACAAAAAAAAAACAATAGATACCAAGTCAAATGAGCGTTTGAACTTATATTTTTACCACATTGGATATTCACTGGATTTCTCATGTAGCGATATTATCTAATTTTGTTGTAATTCAAAAATGAATAACTGTAGATACTTATAAAACTTCACTGAATGTATTTATATTAGCATTTCTATACACCTATTTTTATTTTTCGAGCAAAAAATCATGAAAATTTTATACAGGGCTCTTGATATATTATACAATAGCAATTTAAAAATATTAAAAATACATTGGAACGAATTTTTTTATAGACATTTAAAGTTAAAATTTCTTCAAAATTCGTCATAATTTCGACCATCAAATGTTAAGAGTAATCTTGTTCCTTTCACAAAATGTGTTTTAATTATTCTTAATTTAATTTATATTTATACTTTTGGCATTTAATACGTAGAAATAAATATTTAATTTAACTCTAATAAGTAAATTTAAACCCCAAAATAATATGAAAACAAACTTACGCGTAAACATCGACTCTTTCGGTGAAACCTAACAGTGCAGACGTACAGTATATTCACCGGTCCTGAAGAAACGGCTATCTTCATCCGTCTTCATCTCGCTCAGAAATAAAACTGTAAAGTATCGAATATTTAATGAAAATAAACTGAACGTAACAAAATGTGAGGGTTCGTGTTATAAATAAGGTATATTTAAAGATGATAACATTATGTTTAACGTACTGTCTATTGTTGGCTTATTTTATTTTTTTGTTCACTGAAATTATTAGAATCGTTAATCGTCTCCGACGAATGTCGACAATTGGCGATTGCCATAGACGATTTAATATGATAAATCCATAGAACTTATATACTCGGTACCTACCTATAGAGTATATACGGTCTAATGGTTTTGTATGGCGCGGTGTGTACAGTCAATTGCGGAAACGCTCTGAGTGTACGTATCGGCCGGCGTTGCTAGTTCCCGGATGGGTGACCAGCCAGGATTTTTAGCAACGAGTCCTTGCCACTCATACAAAAACGTGTTTCAACTAACCGTGGGTATAATGGCCATAATTACAGGACTTAAGCTCAATAAAAAAAAAAAAAAGTAAGTATACGGTCTACACTCTATTGATAAATCATATCATATTCTTTTACATTTACACAAATCTTTGTGATTGATAATACTTATCGGACTTTTTATACAGGCTTTAAAAGTTCAAATTTTTAAAAAATTCATCATAATTTCGACATTTGCATAATATTTTGTAGTCAGATATTCTTACAACATTTTCTTTGTTTGCCATATGACAATGTAATACAAGAAGTTATAATAACAGTTGAGAAATAATAAATATCAGTAGGGACGATTTTTTTTTTATAAGTATTTAAAGTTCCATTTAAAGATTTATCAAACTGCTAAGTTGTTAAGATATTCAACTTTTTTTGCAATAAACAAAGATTCTTATATATAGGTCCAAGAATAACAAATTTAGTTATTTTGTTGTAATTTAAAAATAATATTCGTAGATATATAAAATCTTTAGAGTAGGTATATCATTATAATTTATATACACGATGACATATTTAAATTTAATATTTTGGAATAATGAATTTAAGTTACTGGCTGTTAAAGGTACTGTACACATGCCTAATCGTAAAATAAATTATAGGTAGGTACTTTAAACACAATATTATTTATTAAAGTATATAATTTAAATTTAAATCTTTAAGTTTAAAGTTTATTTTATTTCAATCAATTATAGGTAGATATTAATTAATAATTGTTGATACATTGTATTGAAGAAAATAAAAATAAATCTGATTTCAATAAATTAGAGTTTTGTAATGTACCTACCTATATATGAAAAAAAAAAATAATAATTAATGTTGTATTCTTAAGGAAACAATATAGGTAACGCATACGTGTATGATGTACTACGTTATTTAAATATAGATATATTAGGTGAATATTAGTAGTTAAGTATGTTACACTAAGTTAATAGTTATCTATAACTTATAACAATGGATTAGGAAAACAATTGACATCATTAAATTAAAATTGTATCTTCTGAGTCAGAATAACATTCTAGCAAATCGGCGTACTAAATTGACACCGAAACATATATTAACAATATATAATAAACGATTACGGCGTTTATATTATTCGAACTAGGAACTAAAATATTCGTCTACAACACTTAGATAGCACATTTTTAGTGACATTAAATATTTAATTTAACTTTTAGAAGTAAATTTGAAAATCAAATAAATAAAAAACAAACTTACATTTAAACATCGATTCTTTCGGCATTCGTCGGAATCCGTGACGTGTACACTAAGCTACGACATTACACTGAAAACGCTCAAGATACATATCTGAAAATTTTGTAATTTGTGAAAAATAACACCATACGAAACGCAGTATTTTTTTTGTTCATGTCAGTTTCGTTTAATAAAATACTAAAATGTTTCATCGACCATGTCATTCGCATCGATTTTGACAATTGCCATAGAATATAAATTATAGATATTATATATATTATACGTCAATATGATGAATCCACGGATCTAATAAAAAGCAACTTTTTACATCAAGCAGTTCCGTGTTTAGGAACAATTTGATGGTGTATAGATACTAGAAGCATATAGGCATATTTATTTTTATGAATCTTTAAGTAAAACTGTGATTATAAATAATTGTAATTTCTGGTTTTTAGAGTTAATTTACAGGTTTATAATAATCACATCAAATCGACAGTACATTTACCGACTATACCAACTAGATTTATAAAATTCCAATCCAACAATTTCACCGAATACCTTCTAATTTAAAATTAATAATAATTAGGTATTTAATATGTTAATATAAATTGTATCTGGTATATTTTATATTTTATAATCATCAATCATGTGTGATTAGAATGATGTGTTTTTCTAATTTTTAATCTGTAGCTTTGATTTTTAACTTCAGTATCTTTTGTTTTCCGATGGGAAATTGAATTTAGTAGATGCATTCGGGAAGTCTAAATTTATAATGCCTAAACAAAAAAAAATTCAAAAAAAAACTGGTATTTTTACACAAAATTGGTTTTCGGTAAAATCGATTATGGTACTCTGTGTAAGTGTAACTAAAATATGTTCTGTAGTCCGTAGATACATGAAGTTTTCATTTAATGTTTATATTAGCATTTTCAATACACCAGAAATTATTTTGATACATGTTGTGCTATTTATAGCCATATAACATTTTCAATTATTAATTTTTTTTTATAACTAAGTATTTGAAAATTGGATACAAGATTTCTTATAATTTTTCTATTTTTATTAAAAAAAATTAGGTTAAAATATCCAAGTACGAAAATTGTTTTTCGTATACAATGAAATTACCTACCTCTTAATAGGTACCTGTACAACATCATTGAGTTTAAATTTAACACAATACATTACAGTGTCCCTCTTGTAACCGTTAATTTATAATTAATTGTATTAATATATTATTATTATATTCTACGACCTGTGTGTGCCGTCGTCACCTGAGCTTACGTATTTTATACGCACGTAAAATATGCATCTACGTCACAAAAGTAGCAGATTGTCCGCGCGTAGCAATAAATATTAATTTTAAAACTAAAAAGCAAATGTAAGCCCCTAAAGAATAGGTAGTCAAACTTACGTATATGTCGACTCTTCAGGTTGATTATAGGTTTGCCATGTCTAGAGTACATATTTTTTTTGTTCACTGAAATTATTAGAATCGTTAATCGTCTCCGACGAATGTCGACAATTGGCGATTGCCATAGGTTAGGTTGCCACGTTAGAACCCGCAGGCAGATACTTTTTAGGAGTTAGAAAATTAGGATGGCACAATGATGTTTATGTTAAAAAAATTTATATAAGTGAATCATTAATATTTAAAATTAGAAAAAAATTTTTTGAAGGGGAACGTTTGAGCCCGCAGGCAAATACTTTTTAAGGAGTAAGGAAATTAAATTTAGAAAAAAATTAGTATGGCACCTGGATGTTTATGTTTAAAAATTCTATACCTAAGTAAATATATTTATATTTAAATTTAGAAAAAAATGTTTGAAGGGGATCGTTTGAGTCCGCAGGCAAATACTTTTTAAGGAGTGAGAAAAAAAATTAATATTGCAATACTGGTAGTTCATTTTTAAAAAATCTATATCAGTAAATCTTTAATATTTAAATTTGGAAAAAAAAATTATGAAGGGGAACGTTGGAGCCCGCAGGCAGATACTTTTTAGGAGTTAGAAAATTAGGATGGTACAATGATGTTTATGTTAAATAAATTTATATAAGTGAATCATTAATATTTAAAATTAGAAAAAAAATTTTTGAAGGGAACGTTTGAGCCCACAGGCAAATACTTTTTCAGGAGTAAGAAAACTTAATTTAGAAAAAAGTTATATGCACTAGGTTTATGATCTTTCAAATTAGGTTTAGAAATATCTACAAGAATTAAATTGATAAAAAAAAATATGGAAGAGGAAAGTGGGAGCCCGCAGGCAAATACTTTTAAAGTGAGAAAAAAAATTAATATGGCAACTGGTTGTAAAATTTTTAAAAAAAATCATTAAGATTATATAATCTGATAAAAAAATTTTGAAGGGGAACGTTTGAGCCCTCAGGCAACTACTTTTAAAGAGTAAGAATATTAAATTTAGAAAAAAATTAATATGGCACCAAGATGTTTATGTTCAAACGAAATGTATATAAGTAAATCATTAATATTTAAACTTGGAAAAAAAATCATGAAGGGGAACATTAGAGCC
>JANEHU010002106.1:0-50282 GCA_027563435.1 Nasonovia ribisnigri
TTTTGCACATGACCGTATCTTTAATTAAATAAACTTTTTCCCTACAACCTCTGTAATTGTTTTTAGCCACTACAATACCTTTATTATAGTTATGCTTAGCAAAAGAGTTCAACCTGTCAAAAGGTGTAGGTAATAACCGTCCCAAGTGTAACTCAGCAGGACTAACCCCTGTAGCACAATGTTTGGTACTGTTATAAGACAATACAAATTTAAAAATATCCATTTCAATATCTGAATTACTTTTGCATTTTTTAATAAAATTTTTGAATGTGCGAACCAAGTTCTCGGCAGCACCATTAGTTGAAAGATTGTAAGGAGGTGTAGTGATATGAAAAACTCTATTCTTTTTCAAAAAATCTATCATCTCCTTTGAACATAGCGATGCACCGTTATCCGTAACAAGTTTAGCTGGAACACCACAATAAGCAAAGTATTCACATAACACCTTGATTGTTGAACTAGTAGTTATATTTAACATATGCTTAACAAAAATCCACTTTGAAAAGGCGTCAATAATCACTATAAACATTTTCCCATTAACTGGTCCTAAAAAATCTAAGTGTACCCTTTGTGATGGACCATCTGGATATGGCCAACTATGTAAAATACTTCTAGGTGGGTTTTCACTGTAAGCTAAACATTTCATACATTCCTTAGTAATGCTTTCAATATCTGAGTCGATTCCAGGCCACCAAATATAAGATCTAGCAATACTTTTCATCTTGACAATCCCCAAATGTGTATTATGTAATTCTGCTAACAATGCAGTTCTATACTTAGAGGAATTACTAAACGATGACCCCATAATAAAAAACCTTTCTCTATAGAGAACTCATTTCTACGATTAAAGTATGGTTTCATGTCCTCTGATACTACCTTAATATCATCCCATTTACCAGTAAAAACTCTAAAGAAAACTTCTCGAAGCAATGGATGCTTCTTAACTTCCAAACAAATATCAAGGTCTGAAATAGTTTTAATATTTTCCGTAATTAAATTTATAGAATAATTGTCTAACTCTGAATTATTAGCATTATCTGGAAACTCCAATGAAAGTCTGGACAATGCATCTGCATTACCATTATCAGTGCCCTTAATAAACTGAATTTCATAATTATATCCTGATAAAAAAATAGCATAACGCTGTAAACGATTAGCTGCCATAACGGGAATACCTTTTTTTGGACCAAAAATCATAACTAATGGTTTATGGTCTGTCCTAAGAATAAATTCACGACCGTACAAGAATTGATGAAAATATTTTATCGCATAGACAATAGCAGTCGCTTCCTTATCAATTTGAGCGTAACCGCGTTCAGAACTACTCAATGTTCTCGAAATAAATGCAATTGGTTTCTCAGATCCATCTGGTAGCTTATGGGACAAAACCGCTCCAATCCCAGTCGGGCTAGCATCACATGCTAATATGATAGGCCTTTTCGGATTGTAGTGAATTAATATTTCTTTAGATAATAACGCTTTTTTAATACCGTCAAAAGCTTTATTTTGATCATTGCCCCACTCATATGCAGTATTCTTTTTTAACAATTTGTATAATGGGTTTGCTATTGTCGACATGTTCTTAATAAACTTACCATAATATGTAACTAGTCCTAAAAATGCCTTTAACTGAGAAACATTACAAGGAATAGGTGCAGCTGTTATAGCCTTAACTCTCGTTTCTGGAACATGAAGTCCATCCTTATCAATCTTATACCCCAAGAAAGTTACACTATCTTTAAACAATTTACATTTCTCTTTCTTAACAGTAAATCCCACTAAACTCAATTTACTCAACACCTCTTTTAGTCTACTACATACTTCCTCTTCTGATTTACCAGATATAATAATGTCATCATAAAAAGCTACTGTACCATCAATATCTCTTAATACATTTTCCATCTCACGCTGTAAAATACCAGGTGCGGATGCTATACCATATGGTATGCGTTTAAAAACATATAGCCCCTTATGAGTTGATAACGTAGTTAACTTTTGAGAATCTTCATCTAATAATAATTGTTGGTAAGCTTGACACAAATCTAAAATACAAAATTTTGATGCTCCTTGCAACGTAGCCATCAAATCACCCACCCTCGGAATCGGGTATCTATCTACTTTAAGAAATTTGTTCAAAGTTACCTTATAGTCCCCACATAAACGAATAGTGCCATCCCCTTTAACTACTGGGGTAGCCCACTCTGATGACTCAACAGGAATTAACAATTTCTCATTAATGAGTCTGTCAATTTCATTACTTACTTTATCTTTTAAGGTAAAGGGTAAAACCCTTGGTTTACAAAATACTGGCTTAACATTATCGTTTAAATATAGTTTAAAAGTTTTTGGTTTATAACATCCTAAAACTGTACTAAATACTGAAGAAAATTCTTTAAAAATACTATCATGACTATAAGATGTAAGTGAATAAACTTTATCTGTTAACGGTATAGACAATCTATCAATCCAATCCCTACCAACAATAGGCGGACCACCTCCTTTAATTATATATAATTTCAAGTCTTGAACAACATGGTCTTTGAATAACACTTTTACTCTTAAAAAACCTACTGGTTCAATTAATGTACCAGTGTATCCTTTTAAACTAATATCACTACTAATTAAATCTTTGGTCTTAAATTTAACTTTCATAAACTCTTCATACGATATAGCTGTAATAGAGGATCCGGTAAGTATCAATTTGAAAATGTATTAAATTTCCATCCACATTCAATTTAATATTAAATGGCTTAATAAAATTACAATCAACAGAATCTAAAAGATATATGTTATCCATAACATTTAAGTCACCAAAATCATCATTTAAATTATTATTCACTTGTTCCAATAAGTTAACATTACTCTTTTTAATTTTACAAACTTTTTTCAAGTGTCCAACTTTGGAACAATTTGAACATACAAGTGATTTATACTTACAGTCTGGTTTAGTGTGACCAACAACACCGCAACAAAAACATACAATCTTGCCATTCATACCCTTGCGGTTCGATGACTCCTTCTTTTCGGTTTTCAGTTTTCCTTTGCCCCAGTCCTTCACTGATTTGTTGTTTTTTGTCTTCATGAATTTCTGATAGTTCAACTCTTGACTTTCCCATTTTGATACATCCTTATCTGCAGCTTCCATTGATAAAGATAGCTCCACACTTCTTTTGAATGTCAACTTCGTTTCTGACAGCAAACGCTTTTTAATATGAACATCCTTGATACCATAAACTACTTGGTCCCTTAGCGAGTCGTCCAAGTTTACACCAAATTCACAAAATTGTGAAAGTTTTTTTAAAGATGCAACAAACTGGTGTATTGTTTCCTCAGATCTTTGCTTCCTCTCTTTGAATTTATATCGTTCCGTGAGCAGGTTTGGTTTCGGATTAATATAATTTGACAACAATTCTTTTAATGAGTCATATCCCTTATCGACAGGCTTACTAGGTATACACAGGTCTCTTAATAATGAATAGCCGTCGTTACCCAGAAATGTAAGAAACATTAATTTTTTCTTATGCGCGTTAACCTCATTTAGTAATATAAATAATTAGAATCTTTCTACCCAAGCACTGAAATCGTCGTCTTTAATGTTAAATTCCGAAATCTGACCAGTTAGCCCTATGCCACTGTTTCCGTTAGATCCATTACCACTGTTATTACTTGCAGCCATCTTGACCTTTTCAGACTTTTGCGAAGTGTTTTTTTTTTTAATTAAAGAAATTACTCACGTGGTTTTCACATCCCTTCGTCGCCAATGTACTGTTTTGTCAGGAACGCACAAGAACACAACACGGAGGTTAAGATACGAATGAAATCTTTATTATACATTTTTGAGGTTATGTAATAAAGTTATAGCGATAAATAAATTGATAACATACATTACAAAAATATAGTGTTCTCTAAATTGGTGAACACACTATATATATATTATGTATACTGTATACACTACAAATTTACTCAATAGATTTTCACAAGAAGCAATTGAGAATATTATAATTGAATCAAAACTATAACTATTGTATTGTTGTTTATTTCTTCGAAAAGATAATGGTCCCCACTGAACAGGTTCCTCATAGATAGTTTTTCACAATAAATGTATACATTTTAAAAGAAAAAAATGTCAGCTATTATACAGACATCATTTTTCGGGTAACGAACAGGTCGAACAGCTAAATTTCACATATTATGTAAATCCACAGTTCGTGGCCAGTTGACGCTAAATTGTCCTCACGTTATTTCAGATCCAAAACTGGTTATACGATTATTAGAATAGAACTAAAACTATATAAATTACAACATTATTAAATGATATTAACCATTATATTTTAATAATTCAATAATTTAATAAAAAAAAATTTGCATAGTAACTCTCATAGAGCTTCGTTACAGTAAGTATGTTAAGAGGACGTCGCACCCGCTGTGTTGTAAACGTAAAAATTAAAATATCGTAAAAAACCAACGAGAGAACACATAAAATGTTGTTACCTGAAAGTTTGATAATAGGTCAATTCACTCTAATATAAAAACTGACAATGCACTATTGAAACTAGCGAACGAAAATTTGCTATGTCGTACGTGTGTAAGATGGAACAACACATGCGGGTGTGACGTCCTCATAAATAATTGGATATAAGTGTACAACTATAGAAGAAATAACAAAAGATAAATTAATAAATTAAAAGAATATAGATATACAATATATTCTTATATTTCTAGTAAAAAAAAGGTGAACAAGTCTCATGTCTGGTTTGTTGTTGATAAAGTTATAAAACTTGAGATTTCAAAAATTAGTTTTGCGTAAGAATTGCCATTTTTTTTTTGTTTTTCCCGATGCTTTCGTGAACTACTGAGAATTTTGACCAGTCAAAAGTATCAACTTTACTCACTTCTCTATCACAAAAGATGCTGCAGATGTCCAAAATAAATGCATTTTATATAGCGTATTAAAAGTCAATAACAGTTAGAAAAAATAACTACACACTTCATTGTAAATAAAACGGATTCATTGTCTAAAATCAGAATTAACAAATATAAAATACAATTTTAAGCCTTAGAAATACTTATAAAGTATTTGATAAAGTTCTGTATTAATACTAAATATTTCGTCTTCGAATAAAACTTTTATCTTTTCTTTTAAGAATTAATAATTATTTTTTATTATTATCATTATTTTTTCAAATATCTTATCTATAGTTTATTTTATTATATTATGTAACCATTTAAATGTTTATTTATTTTATTTTTTTAGAATTGTCTTCAGGTGTTGATGGTCCAAAAAAGAATAGTAAGTCTGTAAAATTATGGGTTATCCTCAATTTAAATCAACATTGATAAATAGAGCCTTGTTTTACCATTGTCAGGAATATATTGGGTCTCATCTAAAAAAATAAAAATATTAAACCAGGTCTCGTCTACGAAAATAAAATGTTGTACATTAAATCGGTAGCTACCATTTGCATGAATGCGTTACACCGGAGACGCAGCATCGAGTTTAACTAGAATGTTTCCAACACATTATTATTTCTTGGTTGTAAATACATAAATGATATAGGTTTAATAAAGATACATGTTAGTTTTGATTTTTTAGTGCCCATATTACCATTTACATTTTACATGTACTTAAGGTGCAAGTTTTTCATTGTAAAATTGGGAATATATTAAGTATAGGTACTATATAATACCTAAGTTTTTTTTCATGATACCGAAAACACTCTCAACTAAATTAAAAAATAATTGCACAGTGGATAGGTACTACCATTAAATATAAACGATAAACATTTTATAACTGATGGCAGTATGGAACAACTATTTTTTATCAAGTGTATAGTAAAATTATACCGTGCATCGAAAAGTCTTAGTCATCACATAATCTAGAAACATATACAAAAAAAGGGGATCAAGTGGATATCACTCTGCTGTACAGTAGGTTACAAGTAGATCACTGTATAATGGATGGTATTAAATTTGAATTCAATGATATGATATCATTGTATACGAAAAATGATTATGTGCGGAGACGGTATATGTCAGTCTAGGATATTTTTAATTATATTGATATTGTTATTTTACGGTAGCTGCTTAGTTGAATTAATATTATTCATATTATTTAATTATTAACCTAAAATTATCAGTGATGCAAAAAAATATTATAATAAATACTTTTACTCGTTAAAATTGATTTGAATATGTAATTTTGTCCAAATTTGAACTTAAAATGCCTGTAAAAAATAACTGTGTTTATATATTTTTTATATATTTTTTGTTTACAGTATTTATTAGAATCTTTATTTTAAATTTTCAATCCTTAGTTATAAAAACTGACCATTTTAAAATTGTTTAATTACAATGATTGATAATTTTCGAGATTTTGATGAATTTTGTCAAAATTGGAACTTTAAATGCTTATAAAAAAAAGTGTGCCCATGTATTTTAAATATTTTTAAATTGCTATTGTAACAATATATCAGGAGCCTTGTATTAAATTTTCATTATTTTTGGCTCAACAAATAAAAATTTATTGGTATTTATATAAAAAAAACTAAAAAAAATGAAAGTTTAAATGATCTGTAAAAAGCTCAAAAACAGTCAAAACATATTCAAGTTTAGATGGTGTACAGAAAATGCTTATATAATTATTCAGTGAAATTTTCATGCATCTACAGTTATTAGTTTTTGAATTGCAACAAAATAAAAAAAACGCTGCATGAGAAATCGAGTGAATATCTAATATTGTAAAAATTTGAACTTAAAATGCTCATAAAAATTTATTTTGACTTGGTTATAAACATTTTTAGATTCTGAGAGGAGCGATGAATGTATTGATTTTACAATGATGTGTGTTTTTTTTTATTTTTTTATTTATTTTTATTTTTTATTTATTTTTTATTTTATTTTTTATTTTTGTGTCTGTCATCACGTTTTAGGACAGTAAATATGCTTCGATTTTCTTCAATAGTACCTTTTCTATTAGGAAAGTGAATCTAGTCGGTACTTTGGGGGGTCAAAAGTTAAAATTTCCCAGTAGTTTTCATGAGCGCCACGAAAAATAAATGAAAAATTAAGGGGAAAACGGGAATTTTTACGGAAAACCAATTTTCGACAAAATCGATTTTGGTTTTTGGTATAACTCTTAAAAAAATGACGGCAGATACATGAAATTTTAAACAAATGTTTATATAAGCATTTTTTACACACCCTGGCATTTTCAAAATATTCTGACTTATTTTGAGCTGTTAACGGACATTTTCAGTTTCCAATTTTTTTAGTTTTTTTTCTATAAATGTCAATAAAATTTTATTTGTTGTTTAAAAAATCTTGAAAATTTAATAGTAGGCTTCTAATATAAAGCTTCAAAGTCAGATGAAAAATATTAAAAATCCGTAGTCATAATTTTTATTTATATGTAATCAAAGTTCAAATTTTAACAAAATACGTAAAAATGACGAAAATGTGCAATTTATTTTGAGTTAGAAATTCATAAAAATTTTTCTTTTTAAATCTAAGATTTCAAAATGTAATACAAGATTCCTCATAAGTTTGCCTAATTTTATCAATAAAAAAAAGTTTATAAGCAAGTCATAATACATTTTTATGAGCATTTTAAGTTCAAATTTGTACAATATTCGATATTCACTCGATTTCTCACGTAGCGATTTTCTTATTTTGTTGTAATTCAAAAACAAATAACTGTAGATGCATGAAAATTTCACTAAATGTTTATATAAGCTATTTCTATACACCATCTAATTTTTAATATATTTTGACTGTTTTTCAGCTTTTTACGGACGATTTCAATTTTCAAATTTTTTAGTTTTTTTTTCTATTAATATCAATAAAATTTTATTTGTTGGGCCAAAAATAATGAAAATTTAATACAAGGCTCCTGATATATTATTACAATAGCAATTGAAAAATATTAAAAATACATAGCACACATTTTTTTTATAATCATTTAAAGTTCGAATTTTGACAAAATTCATCAAAATTTCGAAAATTATCAATCAATGTAATTAAACAACTATAAAATGGTCAGTTTTTATAAGTAAGGATTGAAAATTTAAAATAAAGATTCTAATAAATAGTACATACTGTAAACAAAAAATCTAAAAAATATTTAAACACAGTTATTTTTTACAGACATTTTAAGTTCAAATTTGGACGAAATTACATATTAAAATCAATTTTAACGAGTAAAAGTATATATTATAATATTTTTCTAGCATCACTGATAATTTTAGGTTAATAATTAAATAATATGAATAATATTAATTCAACTTAGCAGCTACCGTAAAATAACAATATCAATATAATTTAAAATATCCTAGAGTGACATACCGTCTCCGCTCAGAATCGTTTTTCGTATACAATGATATTATATCATTGAATTCAAATTTAATACCATCCATTATAGAACAGTGATCTACTTGTAGCCTATTGTACAGCGGAGCGACATCCACTTGACCCCCTTTTTTATTGATAAAATTAGGCAAAATAATGAGGAATCTTGTATTACATTTTCAAACCTTTGATTTAAAAAGAAAAATTTTTATGAATTTCTAACTCAAAATAAATTGCACATTTTCATCACTTTTACGTATTTTGACAAAATTTGAACTTTGATTACCTATGAAAAAATTTGTGACTACGGATTTTTAATATTTTTCATCTGCCTTTGAAAATATATATTAGAAGCCTACTATTAAATTTTGAACAAAGGTGAACAAGTCTCATGTCTGGTTTGTTGTTGATAAAGTTATAAAACTTGAGATTTCAAAAATTAGTTTTGCGTAAGAATTACCATTTTTTTTTGTTTTTCCCGATGCTTTCGGGAACTACTGAGAATTTTGACCTGTCAAAAGTATCAACTTTACTCACTTCTCTATCACAAAAGATGCTGATGTCCAAAATAAATGCATTTTATAGCGTATTAAAAGTCAATAACAGTTAGAAAAAATAACTACACACTTCATTGTAAATAAAATGGATTCATTGTCTAAAATCAGAATTAACAATATATATAAAATACAATTTTAAGCCTTATTTAGAAATACTTATAAAGTATTTGATAAAGTTCTGTATTAATACTAAATATTTCGTCTTCGAATAAAACTTTTATCTTTTCTTTTAAGAATTAATAATTATTTTTTATTATTATCATTATTTTTTCAAATATCTTATCTATAGTTTTTTTTATGATATTATGTACCCATTTAAATGTTTATTTATTTAATTTTTTTAGTATTGCATTTAGGTGTTATTGGTGTAGAAGAGAGAAGTAAGTCTGTAAATTATGGATTATCCTCAATTTAAACCAACATTGATAATTAGAGCCCCGTTTTACCATTGTCAGGAATATACTGGGTCTCATCTAAAAAAATAAAAATGTTAAAGCAGGTCTCGTCTACGAAAATATAATGTTGTACATTAAATCGGTAGCTACCATTTGCATAAATGCATTACACCGGTGACGCAGCATTGAGTCTAACTAGAATGATTCCAACACATTATTATTTCTCGGTTGTAAATACATAAATGATACAGGTTTAATAAAGATTCATGTTAGTTTTGGTTTTTAGTGCCTATATTACCATTTACATTTTACATGTATTTAAGTTGTAAGTGTTTTATTGTTTTAATGTTCATTGTAAAATTGGGAATATATTAAGTATAGGTACTATATAATACCTAAGTTGTTTTTCTTGATACCGAAAACACTCTCAACTAAATTAAAAACTAATTGCACAGTGGATAGGTACTACCATTAAATATAAACGATACACATTTTATAACTGATAGCAGTATGGAACAACTACTTTTTATCAAGTGTATAGTAAAATTATACCGTGCATCGAAAAGTCTCAGCCATCACATAATCTAGAAACATATACAAAAAAAGGGGATCAAGTGGATATCACTCTGCTGTACAGTAGGTTACAAGTAGATCACTGTATAATGGATGGTATTAAATTTGAATTCAATGATATGATATCATTGTATACGAAAAATGATTATGTGCGGAGACGGTATATGTCAGTCTAGGATATTTTTAATTATATTGATATTGTTATTTTACGGTAGCTGCTTAGTTGAATTAATATTATTCATATTATTTAATTATTAACCTAAAATTATCAGTAATGCAAAAAAAATTTTATAATAAATACTTTTACTCGTTAAAATTGATTTGAATATGTAATTTTGTCCAAATTTGAACTTAAAATGCCTGTAAAAAATAACTGTGTTTATATATTTTTTATATATTTTTTGTTTACAGTATTTATTAGAATCTTTATTTTAAATTTTCAATCCTTAGTTATAAAAACTGACCATTTTAAAATTGTTTAATTACAATGATTGATAATTTTCGAGATTTTGATGAATTTTGTCAAAATTGGAACTTTAAATGCTTATAAAAAAAAGTGTGCCCATGTATTTTAAATATTTTTAAATTGCTATTGTAACAATATATCAGGAGCCTTGTATTAAATTTTCATTATTTTTGGCTCAACAAATAAAAATTTATTGGTATTTATATAAAAAAAACTAAAAAAAATGAAAGTTTAAATGATCTGTAAAAAGCTCAAAAACAGTCAAAACATATTCAAGTTTAGATGGTGTACAGAAAATGCTTATATAATTATTCAGTGAAATTTTCATGCATCTACAGTTATTAGTTTTTGAATTGCAACAAAATAAAAAAATCGCTACATGAGAAATCGAGTGAATATCTAATCTTGTAAAAATTTGAACTTAAAATGCTCATAAAAATTTATTTTGACTTGGTTATAAACATTTTTTTATTGATAAAATTAGGCAAACTTATGAGGAATCTTGTATTACATTTTCATACCTTTGATTTAAAAAGAAAAATTCTTATGAATTTCTAACTCAAAATAAATTGCACATTTTCATCATTTTTACGTATTTTGTCAAAATTTGAACTTTGATTACCTATAAAAAAAAATTTGTGGCTACGGATTTTTAATATTTTTCATCTGCCTTTGAAAATATATATAAGAAGCCTACTATTAAATTTTCAAGATTTTTTACCCAACAAATAAAATTTTTTGACATTTATAGAAAAAAAAAACTAAAAAAATTGGAAACTGAAAATGTCCGTAAACAGCTGAAAATAAGTCACAATATTTTGAAAATGCCAGGGTGTGTAAAAAATGCTTATATAAACATTTGTTTAAAATTTCATGTATCTGCCGTCATTTTTTTAAGAGTTATACCAAAAACCAAAATCGATTTTGTCGAAAATTGGATTCTGTAAAAATTCCCGTTTTTACCTTATTTTTTCATTTGTTTTTAACGGTGCTTTTGAAAACTACTGTGAAATTTTAACTTTTGACTCCTCAAAGTACCAACTAGATTCACTTTCCTATCAGAAAAAGAACTATTGAAGAAAATCGAAGCATTTTTACTGTCCTAAAAGGTGATGATCGACACAAAAATAAAAAAAAAAATAAAATAGAAATAGAAAAAAAACACATCATTGTAAAATTAATACATTCATCGCTCCGTTCAGAATCTAAAAAGAAGCTCTAAAGCGTAAGTTAAACACTTCAAAACAATTATTTTTATCGGGATCTACTTCTTAAAAAAAATATAAATTAAGCTTATGATGGTTGATTTGTATTGCCACAAATATTCACTGCAGAAACATGCAAAATTCACAATTTCAGGCATTTTAAAAAATATACTGGCAAATAAGCACCTGAGTAATGTATGTTTAGAAAAAATAATCCATCACATTGTTATGATTAGACTTTATCCAATACAAAAAAATGAAATAAAATATAATAATATCAAGATTAGTGTTGATGAGACAATGTTTATTATGTGGCGAATTTATTGGTTGGGGACACTTAAGTCAAATCATCCTACTCATTCGTTTCAATTAACATGTACACGCTCGCCTCCATGTACCCGTGGTATAGGTATATTGTCTTCCCATACTGTCATGATCACCATACCTTAATTTACGCACCAAGAGTATCAGCCACTTATTATTATTAATTATTTATGTGCACGTGACTGCCCTGTCACCTGTCGCCTGTTCGTGCCAGCCACAACAGCCTTATATAGAAAAACGGGTCACTCCATTTTTTTATTTATTCGTATGGCTCCATTTGTTCACATCCTCACATAAACAGCGAGTTAGCACTGTTTTGCTGGTGCGCCAATGGGTGACACATGACATCGTGTATGGTAATGGTTTTTTTTGTTAATACAACCATTAATTTGAATTACATTGTAAAGTTACCCTAACGGTCAAAAACTAAAAAGGTTCCGACCACCACGGATCCGAGACTGGTTAGGTCGGAGAAAGTGGATTTTAAGGTATTGAGTTTATTACACATTTTTGATAACATAGTTATGGATGGTACAGTAAATAGGTGCATGAGAACATATAATTTACCCGACACTTGTAGGGTCACCACCACACTGGCGTGGTCAGTCACTGTTGTTGTTGTTGTTGTTGTTGATATTGTTGTCGTTTGTCCTCCCTCGGATGTCCGGGAGACGGTCCTGGCCGATCTGACTCTCTAACTCCATGAATGGGGACATAGTACACTAAACAGAAAATTCGTTGCACCGATGGTGGTCATCACCACCGTGGTGGTTAGGAAGCGAAACGGCCACTGACTAGATCAGGCTAAATCGTAGTGGCCGCCTTTCAGGTGTATATCGATTTAATCATGGACTATGATATAATATTTATTTATTTTTGCTGTATGTGTGTACCGTCGGGTATGGGTTCCCCTTATTTCTCCGGACTTTATCCCGATATTATGTCATATATGACCCATAAACACATACAGACTTCAGTGAGTAACACAGCGATAATTTAGTCACGTTACCCCATGGCCAATACTTTGTGTATTTCTGAAAACATTTAAATTAATATTATTCCACCCTCTAGTATCCGCCTCATCGTAACCGTGCAGAGAAATGTGTATTAGCTATAAGATATATTTGAATTATATTAATATTTCCGACCGAGTTTTATACCAGTCGGCTTTCTCGGCCAAATGTAACTTAACCAGTCAATCAAAATAAACAAATATCTATTTTTTTTCCCCCCAAATCATAGATTTTTATTTATTGCCAACAACCTATATTATGGCTGTCCCAATGTATATTATGATTATTAATGTAAAATAAAAATCCACTGCAGTTCGACCTTCGGGTCTAGGTCGCCGATTGTCAGGCAGTATGGTTTTGCACCGAGAAAACCTTACTGGCAGCTAGAGTATATAGATCCCCACAAGGAATCTCCTTAGCTCCCTTAAGGATATTCAAAAATCTACAAGACAAATTTGACTTAAACCAGATCCTACCATCAACTAATAACCGACTATGTAACGGGGAGAAACGAGGATCTGACCCTGGTGACTGTGTTTCAAGCCCTTAGCCGTCTTCCGCAAGCGAACTCTCTCCACGCCTTTCTGACACGGCCTCATCCCTCCGGCGGGCTTTTATGCGCGGGCGCCCGGGCGCCAGTCACGCCGCAGCTCGCCGGCAAATCTCGTCCGAGATCGATCGTTGGGTCTCGAGTTCCGTGTCGGCGAGCGCCGGCTTTTTAGTTCCGGACAAGTTTCTCCCCTTCTACTAAAGCGTTACTCCCACAGTCTCCACGAGGCCGTCCACATAGGCACGCGTGTGCGGCTATCAGCCTTCAGCCACCTTGGTCAATTTCTCTAACCTCGATCTCCATCATATCTCAAAAAAAGACACAAATCCCAAAATATATAAACACTACGTCGATGAAATCATAGTTAAAGCCGAACCTCACACACAGATATATACCGACGCATCTATAACAGATTAAAGAGTTGGGGCTGCAATCATATGTGCCGCCATCGAAATTCAACTTAAACTATCTGACAAATGTTCAATATACACAGCTGAAGCCATAGCAATACTAGAAGCCATAAAATATTTCACACAATCCGTCGACGACAAAATATGTATTATACTAGGTGACTCACTTAGTGCATTAACAAGCCTTAAAAATATAACCAACCCTTCTGATATAGCAAGAAATATCCATAACTTCTGTCACATTGCACGGGCTGCCGGCAAACACATATCTTTCATGTGGATTCCTGGACATAGCAATAGCAATATAGCAGGCAACGAAAAAGCCGACGAGGTCGCCAAACTCTCGCACACGTCACCTAACGCTATCACTATACCAGATTTCTCCTATACCGATGCAAGAAAATACATAAAAAATCACACAATCGAAAGGTGGCAACAATACTGGTCAAATCAAACAACCAAACTCAACGAAATTAAAAAATCAATAATCCCATGGCCTCCTTCTCCCGGCTGTTCCAGAAGACAAGAAACAATTATAAACCGCCTAAGAATAGGTCACACTACATGTACCCACCGACACCTTATGATAAAAGAGAATCCACCCAACTGCACTACCTGTGGTGTTCAACTCACGATCAAACACATCTTCACCGAGTGCAGAAATAACCTTCAAGATCATATTGAAACCCTCGGTACCACTCACCTATACGAAATCTTCAGTCCTGAACCAACTGCTATTCAAAAATTATTTATTTTTTTAAAAAAACCCACTTTATATAAAGAAATATAACTTGTATATATAATATTTATAAATGTTATGTAAATATGTAATAATAATGTAGTTTACAGTCAGACAAATGGCCAGAGCTGTCGCGGTCTTTTATATCTAATAAAAAAAAAAAAAAAATGTTAAATCATTTCCAGCTATATTTTCTGGTATTTTATCGATGACCTTTCTGCATTCAAAGTTTTTGAAATTTTAAATATTATTGCAAACAATGTAAACCAATAATTTTTTTCCAAAAAATCAAATACATAAAAATTAATAGTACTCTAATAATTACTAATTAATATATATTATTTTATTTTAGAATGTTTGGGTAAGTTTTAAGCCACTTACAATAGTAAATATATATTTATAACATCTGTCATCATTCATTAACCATGATCATAACTCTGATTGTTTAACATTTTGTAGTTTGAGAGTTTTTAGTGTGTTAATAAAGGTTATAAGAACTACAATTTTATTTTCCTTTATTTTATTTCTTAACATTACAAAAATATAGGTACAATACAGTTTTAATATACGTCTCCCAGATTATAACATTCAAGCTTAAAGAATGAATACATCATTTGACAAAGTATCAAAAACTTATTTTGTACATGTTTGTTATGAATATTGTAAGAATACAAATAGGTTGCTAAATTCTTAATTCATAATATTAGCTATGATTTGGTATGAGTATGTCACATTAAAATGTCAATAGCCTATAGGTATCTTAAATATTTAGTTCTAAATTAGGTAATGTTTATTTTATTACAGGTAACTTAAACAATTTTATTGAAAGTTAGTAATAATAATAATAGTATAGGTATAGATATCTACATATTTTAATTATTTAAATATTTTATTTTTTCTCAATATATAATTCAAAATATCAAAATATCTTTGTGTATAGATAATAAATATTTAATACTAATTTATACTAATTTATACCTATGTACCACTGCGCATTTAAAATATAAATATTTTGTTAATTTTTAGTGGCAGAATCATCTCTACCCCTTCTATCTATTGTAAAGAAATCATTTAAGACTTTAAGTATGTAAAATACACTAAATGATCTATTTTTTTATAAATAAATAGATATTATTCTTGTATTTTAAATATTACATCGACTCTCAGCAACATGAGGTAGAGGACGGTTAAACTAATCAAAAAACACTTGTAGGTATACTGTATAGTAAGTTTGTGACGGTAATCTACTGACTAAAACTGGAATTATCGATGGGCAGGTCATGTCTATGTTATATATTTTATGAACTAATACAATAAGTTAATGGGTTGGTTAAAAAAAAAAGTACGATATGCAATCGTTATAGTTATCGTTTATAGTATATATTAGGTTAAAACTTAAAACCACGAAGAGGTTTCGAGAAGAGGAATTCGTGGTTTGAACTAAAAAAGTTAAATAAATTGTTAGTTAATAACAATTGTATTGTTTTCAAATATTCTAGAATTAATAAATTTGGAAAATACAAGTACGTATGGAAAGATAACTATTAAAAAAAATATTTATAAGCTGTACGATTAGTAGGTACAGAAGATAAATATTATTATTTGGTTTGTATACAATTATAGGGCATAATGACTTTATTCGAGGAGTTTCGATTAAATATTTGTATAATGTTTTATTGATTCTATTCAACTTTTACATCAGTGGGAGTGATAGTCTTCATGTCACAAATATTGACTACCTATCTGCATTGGCTGTATTATTATACTCATTATAGCAGTTTATTTTGAATATTCCTATTGAAAGACATTGATAATAGCGATGTTCAATCGATAACAATATTTTTTTATTTCGTACATAGTTGCGTATTGTGTATAATAATACCATATATATATTACCATGATCATAATTTATTAATACCTACGTATAATTTTTTAATTTTTTGATACCTAACCAATTAAATCAATAATTATAATATGTAAAACAAAATTATACTATGAACAACAATATGCATATAAAACATAAAGTATATGTCTATCAACATTTGTTAAAACACAAAAGTATTTCAACTGAATATAATCCAAACAAAAAGTAAATCAAAAATACAAATTCAATTTAGTAAATCATCAATTATTAATAGATGTTTTTATTTTATACACGTTGATTAAAAATGAAACCTTCCTATAATACAATAAGGAAAGGACTATACTGAAATATAAATAATTTTGTACGAGTTAAATAATTGGCAGTTGTGCCGTGAGCATGCACATTGGGTGATGTAAATGCCTAACCTAACCTAACCTAACCTAACCTTTCGTAAATACGTACCCGGGTGATCACCGATCTGGGAGATTGTGACAGTTAGCGGATGTTCCTTACTCTCAATCAAGTTGCGTGATTGAATGCAGCCACCGCACCAAGACAAGCCACCTATGTATATTATCCTATTCAATAATATATGAAATGGATGTCTTATAAATCCTTACATCCCCTATTTACTGGTATAATATAGTTTTCTTACATAAATGATTGAAAGGGTTACAATTATTGTGTCATACACAATAAGCTTAGGTTTATTTGTGTACAATATTTAATTTATTATAAAACTTTAAAATATTTGAAATTAAATAGCAGGATTTCTATTATGTTAAAAAATAAAATAATCTTATTTGGTGTTTTAATTTTTAAAGATCAAATGGATTACTTTATAAACTACATCTATAAAAAATTTCAATTACGTACGTCGCAAAATACATATAATTTTATTATAATAAGTAATAATATTAATTTATTACTATAGTAAATTCATTAATTTAAATTTAAAAAAAAAGTATAATAAATAATAATGTTTTATTAGTTTGTTTTATTTTAGATTCTGAGTGAAGTGATGATAGTATTTATTTTACAACAATCTGTGTTTTTTTATTTATTTTTGTTTTTCACGACTTTTGGTAAAGTAGAAGACTATTAGTTTGCAATCTGTGGGGTTATGTACTGACATCAAGACAAAATATATAACCGTCTTAGAAGATAAGGTTGAACATCTTTACTATACCATATCAGCATTCCACTTATTGAGCCGAATTCAGTTACGGTTCGTAAATACGCACACGGTAATCACCGATCTGGGAGGTAGTGACAGTTAGCTTATGTTTCTTACTCTCAATGATGCTGCGTGATTGAATGCAGCAACTGCACCAAGACAAGCCACCTATATATATTATCCTACTTAATAATATATGAAATGGATGTCTTATAGATCCTTATATCTCCTATTTATGTATATACATAAATGGTTGAAAGGGTTACAATTATTGAATCATACAAAATAAGTTTAGGTTTATGTGTGTACAATATTTAATTTATTATAAAACTTTAAAATATGTGAAATTAAATAACTGGATTTCTAGGTATTATGTTAAAAACCAAAATAATCTTATTTGGTGTTTTAATTTTTAAAGATCAAATGGATTACTTTATAAACTACATCTTTAAAAAATTGAAACTACTTACGTCTTAAATATTATTTTATTATAATAAGTAATAATATTCATTTATTACCATTGTAAATTCATTATATTTAAATTTAAAAAAAAAAATGTAATAAATAATAATATTGTATTAGTTTATTTTTTTTAGATTCTGAGTGAAGCGATGAAAGTATTGATCGTATAACAGTCTGTGTTTGAATGTTTTTGATTTATTTTTGTTGTTCATGATCTTTTGGTATAGTAGAAGTGTTTCAATCTTCAAACTTCTGTATTCCAGTAAAAATGCATAATTTAATGAGTATAATGACAATCGAGGCAATATGTGCAATGTATTTTCCTATTGTAAGATAATTGGGAATCTTTTTTTTAGACTTGGCCATGGTCTTAAAAGATAAGGTCAAAAAAACTCATATCCTCCCACCTATTACAATATTTCCTTTTAATGAGGAAAACGTTTACCAAGTTTCTGATAAAATCAGTTAAACAGACGTATTTTGAAGTTGGGAAATTATTTATATGGCACTCGGTTTAATTTTTATAAACTATGTTGTTGTATTATTTTCTTCGACCTTATAAGCTATAGTTGGTTTAAAATAAATTATAGTTAGTTTATATGGTCGAAGGTTATTTTAAACTAGTTACCTCAAAAACGTTTGTAGGGCAGTGCTCAATTGTTCAGTGGCAAAATGTTGATATGAATTCGGCTCACTAAGTGGAGTGCTGATAAGGAATACATGGCTCTTACCTAATGCCATATAGTATATAGAGTATATACTATGGATGGCTCATGTCCCGATAGTCGATACCTTGAAGCACATAATATTAGAGACAAGTCTCTGGTGGAGATACTTGATGTGCTCAATCATAATTAGGAATTCTTACTTTGGGTAGGGGAGATAATCACTGTTTACCCTGGGCATACCTATATCTATATCTATAGATTTCTTTATATTCATTATATTGAGAAAATCTATTTAACTATATTATGTTGTGATATCAGCACGTAACCCTACAGATTAAAAAATTAATAACCGAGGTCTATCCGTCTATCGAACACATCACCCACTCTTTACGCCCCTGTACTCGCTTATACTAGCTTCAAAAAGTTTACATGGGTGAGATTAAGGCCATAGCTTTATCCATAGTATATCATCTAAGGCTCTTAAATATTTTCCATTTTAATGTGTGACTCGTGAGTCTCTTTTCGTTGGCTACAGTTGCGATGTGTCTAAGAAACAATCCTCGATTTTAAAGAATTTCGTTTAAATTTTAAATTAAAATTTTCTTAAAATATTTATGTTCTTTTACCCTTAACTTTTTCTTATAATTCTTGTGAGGAAAAATTATGACAAATCTGATGTATAGAAAATATTGATATAAAACCTGTGGTAAAAACTAGATCCAGTTTAAGCCAAGTAGAAAATTGATAAAAAAAAAGTTTTTCTAATTTCAGAAAAATAAACACTTACTATGCATTGTAAAATTAATGCAATCATCGCTCCACTCAGAATCAAAAACTAAAACTATTTTATTTAAAATTTCAGGTGGAAAAGTGCCAAAACCATACGCATTTTGTAAACTTCCTGATCCCTTGAATTATACTCTAAAAAAAAAAAATCCCTTCAATGTTTGAATTATTAAATATTTCCAAACTGCAACTAATATACTGACTAATTAGTAATATACAGGGATATATTTAAAGGCAATGGTCCTATAAATTATATTATATACAATATACATTATATATTTATATACCTATGCATCACCTATGTACACCTATGGTACATCTTATATATAACATATATTTGTTAAATTAATAATAATAATAATTATAATTAATAATTATTTAACATAAGATGCAATTGCTGTTAATAGTTTTCTTGCGAAGTATTTAAATTAGTTATAAACTATTTCATTTTTAGCCACTAAAAAAAAATAGTAATATATTGTACGATTATAGTTATTATTTAATAAAAAATATTTTTTCAATCTGTTTTTCTTTTGTCGTTGGAAAAATTTAATATCATCATATGATAACAGTGATATCGTTTTGCTCCCATAAGTTTTTGGTAATTTCTGGCATTCTCTTTCTTTTTTGTCTACGTAGTTGCTTTCATAAGGCTCATCTTTAATCCATTTTCACCTGTACCTGTTTTCAAGACTCAAGTTAGCGGATAATCTACATAATTGATTCATGATTGATATTGTTTCGACCAAACTGCTACTCGTAGACAACAGGTACCTCTTATCACTACTAACATCAAGCCTTATCAAGACCACTCCTTATAATACCAGTCAGCTGTTTTTCTTCAGTGACTTAAACGCTGGGCATCATCATTGCCTATACCATAATTATATTATAATAATTGTTCTATCACTGCTGTACTTTTGGTTGCATAACTAAATTTCCGGGAACCATTAAGTTTTTTTTTTTCTTTTTCTCTCCACAATCATCAACAATGGTTAATCCACCTACTCCAACAACTTCTAGACCTATCACAAGAGCCAACTCTGCTGCACCTTCATCTGGAAAAGTTCTCAAAGATCCACTCCCACCGTCTTCACCATCTGCTCTCCTCTCGTCTGATGAGTTTCACCGTGCCATGCGTGATATTGTCAAAACTCAGAATGAGATTTTGGCACAATGCAAGAATCTAAGCGTTTCTTTCAACTCAACATTTGATGAGTTGAAAGCTAGTGTTCACTCAATAACTTCGCAATTGGGGGAGCTTAGGTCTGAAACTGCCTCTCTCCGTGTTGATCTAACTTCCCTGGAAAGGAGAGTTACCACCGTGGAATCTAATCCGACTAACGTTATGCCCAGCGATAATGTTAACCATGTGCCAAATCTGCTCCAAGAACTGTCTGATCACGAAAAATGCTTGTCCAACATCGTCGTACACGGTCTACCTGAATCCACCCGACTACTACCAGCTGACAGAATTTCTGATGATATCAGGTGTATTAATGAACTTATTCTACCTTTTTCACTGTCTTTGCCGCCCAATCCTAAACTATTTAGGCTTGGGCTCGCAAATGCGGTCTCTGATAAACCACGGCCATTAAAAGTAGTATTCCCCACCAAAGAACAAGCTCTCCAATTTATTAGTGATTTCAACACCAGCAAACACACAACTGAGTCAGGTAATAACCTTAATGCAATACATATCTCTCGCGACCGTACCATTCTCGAACGTCAAGAAATCCGCCGCGTCTACGTAGAACTCGATAAACGCAAGAAGTCAGGAGAACTCAACATCTCAATCAGATACAAGAACAGGACTCCACGCATCGTCCAAAGCAGTCAAGGCATCAATCAACCCAATCATCGTAGTTCTTCTCAGTCAAAAAACTATGTTACCCGGAATGCCCCTTCATCTCCCCGAATCACCAACACACATTTAAAAATAATGATAATTCTTGCCCTTATTGTATTCGAGCTACCTCCACAATTAATTACGCTTTTGAATTTATTGATGCTCACTCTAAGCCCCCCTCTCCCCCAATTGTAATTTTTCTCCCACACAGTCAAATAGCAATGTAAACCTTAAAATCTATTATCAAAATGTACGTGGCCTTAAGACTAAGCTGACTAATTTAAGATGCGCTGTCCCTATGTTCCTTTCTTACGAAATCATTATCCTTACAGAAACTTGGCTAACTCCAGACATAACCGATGCGGAACTTGGTCTCGACAAATTTAAAATATTTAGACTAGACAGGAATCCTGATAATAGTCCTCATTCTCGAGGTGGTGGTGTTCTTATTGCCATAAATACCTCTCTTACCTCGTCTCCAGTCATGTTAAATCACCTTAATGTTGAACAAGTTTTTGCTATTCTATCTCTTGGCTCATCCTCACTTTTAATTGGGTCAACATATTTACCTCCGTCTAGTTCACTCTCAGTTATCGAATCCCATCTCTCCACAGTGGAGAATCTCATAACAACCCTTAAAGCCACCTCTACTATAATTTTTGGTGATTATAATTTGCTAGGTATAACATGGTCATCCGGTAATTTAGGTCTTTCAGCAACTGGAGTATTATCACCGTCATCTTCACTCATTATAGATTCCTTCTCTTTTCTAAACTTCTTCCACCTCAACCATTCACGCAACTGTTCTGGAAACATCCTTGATTTAGTGTTTTCTAGCTCTAATAATCCATCAGTCTTCAAAGCTCCCTCGGATTTAATTAATCCTGACCCCTACCATCCTCCATTGCTTATCAAATTCTCCTACGTAAACAAACCGAGTATTGATGTTACTCATTCCTATTATGACTTCAAAGCTGGTGACTATGAATCTATTTCGAATTTCTTCAACTCTTTCAACTGGGATGCCACCTTTTCTAATTACTCCATAAACGATGCAGCCACAGTTTTCAATGATGCAATTCTAAACTCAATTAAAAAATTTGTCCCCAACAAAATATTTAGAACCTCAAAATTTCGCCGTTGGGTTTCTCCCTCCCTAAAAACCATGATAAAAAATAAAATGTACGCTCACAAATTATTCAAGCAGACCAACAGTGCCTCCGATTACTCAGTTTTCTCTGAGCTAAGAGCAAAGTGTAAGCGCCTATCTCTCTCAGACTACAGGTCATTTATAAGTGACACCGAAAACTACCTCTCTTCCAATCCATCTTATTTTTGGAAATACACTAGAGATCTGAAACAACACTCTTTAATCCCATCTTCTATACACCTTTCTGGTGTAACTGCAGATAATCCATTAAGCTCCGCGAATCTATTCTCCAAATTTTTTTCTTCGGTTTTCAAGCCCCCATTACTCTCCAATTCTAACAATAACTCCGAAAAAATGTACTCATATGATCTTCCTTCTAACTGCTCTTTCTCATGTGATGATGTACTTTCGGCTCTTCAATCGCTCAAAAACAATCATTCAAATGGACCTGCAGATAACATCTCTGCCAGATTGCTCTATATCTGCCGAAACTCCCTGGTTTTTCCTCTATTCATTCTCTTTAGACGCTCTTTAAGTGAAGGAATCTTTCCAACCGTTTGGAAAATATGCTCAATTACCCCTATCCTGAAATCTGGTGACCCATCCGACGTGTCCAATTATAGGCCAATTTCGATTCTTCCCCACCTTGCAAAACTTTTCGAATCCATTATTTACTGTTCCATTAAAAGAAGTCTCAACCACATTATCCATAACAATCAACACGGCTTCAGACCCGGAAAATCCAGCGTCACTAGTAGTTTAGCATTTACATCTTACATTTTGGATAATCTGGAAATTGGTTCTCAAGTAGATGCCATATTTACTGACTTTAAGAAAGCCTTCGATACAGTAGATCATGGTCTTTTAATAGATACAATTGATAAGCTCGGTATTGGTAATCCTCTCCTCTCCTGGTTAGGGTCTTATCTAACATCAAGAAGACAATTTGTCTCCATCGGGGGAGCATATTCCGAACTTGTAACCATACCTTCCGGTGTACCCCAAGATGGTCATCTTAGTCCCCTTCTTTTCATTCTATTTATGAACTCTCTCAATGATTGTTTATCCTTTGTTAAAGTCCTCTTATTTGCCGATGACATTAAACTATACCTAAAAATAAGCTCTCCATCTGACTGTCATTCCGTACAATCCGATTGATACTTTTTCAGATTGGGTAAGACGTATTAATCTTACACTTAACATCGATAAATGCCACGTAATGTCCTTCTCACGAAGTAATTCACCTCTCCACCACACCTACCTATTTCTTGTTAAAGACCTTGGTATCTATCTCACGCCCACGCTCTCTTATGACCACCATATCAATACTATTATCGGTAGAGCACTCAAAATATTAGGATTTGTTAAACGCAATACCGCCAATTTCACATCTAGCTCTTGCCTCCGTATACTGTATTTCGCCTTAGTTCGCTCCGTTTTAGAATATGGAGTAGTGATATGGCACCCATACCTAGCGCGCGATGAACTGAGACTAGAACGAGTACAAAATAGATTTTTATCCTATGCTGCCTTTAAATTAAAAATTAAACATCCCCTACCTGATTACTCACTCATCTCCTCTAATCTTCAAATCCCTTCTTTAGCCTCTCGCCGCGCAGAGGCTGACCATCATTTCATCTCTTCACTTCTCGAGGGATCTCTAGATTTTCCTGAATTGCTCTCTTCTATCTCTTTCCGTGTTCCGTCTCACTCTACTAGAAATCATTTCCTTTACCAATTACCTTACCACCGCACTTCCTATGAATTCAACCACCCTCTCAACAGAATGTTACGCAGCCTCAACTCAGCCTAGTCTTCCACATTTTTACCAGATATTTATTTCATATATTATACTATAGGTTTTTTTCTCTTCTTTGTTACTATATTATTCAACTGTTTTTGTTATATTTAATTTTAGCAACAAAATATTGTATTTAAATTAATGCCTGTCACGGCGTAAATCAATAAAATAAATAAATATTATTAAAAAAAATATAGTTGATGTTACTTTTTTAGATGTTCAATATTCAGTATTTATGTACGCTACACGCTCACACGTGTATACAAATACTTATAAGTATATAAGTATCATATTACGATTGGTGGACATTTATTATCTACGCCATATCAACATGACGATTTATGCAGATAAAAAACAATGGACAATAAATTACTTCTTTGTTATTATTGATATTAGTAATATCAATAGTAGACATCTTGAAGCCATCTACTATTATAAACTAACTAAAAATTTATATTAGCAATTTTTGTAGACAGCAGACGTGATATTTTGCATAGTATTTCTCTCTGTTTGTATTAAGGTCTGCGGCCAGCGGACTGTGGCAAGTAGATTTTATAAACGTCATAGTTATGCATTATAATGTGTAGGTATAATGTACCTATAGGCGGCGCTCGAAGACGTATAAATAACGTAATAATTATAACGCTGTACTTGTCAAAAAACGGTTGAAAAATACATATAACAAAAAAACAAAACGGTAATATTAAATCATCACTTAACAAAACAATAAACGATAACATTAGTAAAAAATAAAACGAAACGAAACAGAAAATGAAAAAAATCGTAAAACAGTAAGTGATAATAAAATGATATATACGATATAATGATACATATAACGTTTTCATAATTATTACGTATTAAGTTATAACATTAAAATGTAATAAAAATTGATATTCATAGAAAATTTCAGTCATAATTCGACGAATATCTAATGGAATTCCATAGTTTTATTTTTATCACGGAATATAGATTAATTAAATCTATTTATTTTTTTAAATTTGAGACTGGAACCGAACTTAAAAAACCCAGCTCTGGGACCAGAACCTTTAAAATATTAAAAACTGGAACCGAAACCGAAACCTATATTTTGTTAAATAAAGTATATATGATAACCGAAACTGGCGTTTTTAAATGACATAGGTTCTTTTAGCTTTAAAAATATAATAATTTTTTTTATCATAGTTTATTGGTATTACTATTTAGTGTATAAACTATTAACAGTTAATACATTACCTATGTAAAATCATATGAGTTTTCTAATATTTCTAATACTATTAACTGTTGGCCTAAACAATAGCGTATTCCGGATAGGTAGATATTTAAAATTTTTATACTTGAGACGGTGCACGTATTCTACGTGACACCGTTACGTACTAATAATGGATAACTCCTTGTTTATTTCAGTATTACAAAAACGCACGTGTTTATTTCCATTAATTAATTATATATTTTACAATAGGTGGTAGGGGTCTGAAGGCCAGCCGGTCGTCGGGATCCCCGTACATGTATGTGCATGTTTCTAAAATGTTTTTACAAAACTAGGTACAATTATGTGATGGGAAGAGACCTAAACACGTCGGGATCCGCTTACAAAAGTGGCTTCCGTTCTATGGGTCTCGTCCGATAAGCGTTGCCGTATCAGGCGCGCGTGGGGGGTCTATATATGTATAGTTGTCCTGAAAAGGATAGTTTTCATGTGTTTTCTGGGGTTATCCGACGGTATTAGCCGTCGGTCGGGGTAGGTTCTGCTTCAACGTTGTTGGAGCTGGTATCCCCGCGACCGTGGTAGAGTTATTACGGCGTTGCCCGTACTTACGCCTTGACACGGATTATCAGCACTTCGAGGACTTCGTCTGCTGTCTATAAGTGAGACAATGCCTGATAACCGATTGGCCCTGAGTGGTGCTGAACAAGATACCGCATCGTCAGTCGTATGCTAAGGCAACCCGTAACTTGTTGCCAGTGTGGTCTACGTTGTCGGCGGTCTTGCAATGGTTCCGTAATTGGTCTCGTGGAGCGCTTGATAATTCGTTTCTACTGCAGGCGGTTCAACTTCGCAGGTCGACGTTCATCGGTTCACTAGATTGCGGATTTAATCAGTCTTTATTCAATTTCTTCAAACTTCGTTGATTTCTTGCTGGAATATGTTGACAGTTTGAAGGTTTGAATTTAAGAGAAATACATTGCATTGAATTTCTTTGCTATAGTACTCTGTGTCAAACTTGTATTGCTTCTTACAGAGAGGTGGAAGAACAATTTGATAGTGCTGAATTTTGGGATTGGTTGCTGTGAATTATTGAGAAAGAAGTTTTTTAAAAAAGTGTTCTTTTGGTGAGGTTTTGAATAGTATGTTGGAGATGTGCTTGAAGCTTGAGTTTTTAATGCGATGGGTAAGTGAGTATTTGTTTTTTGATATGGAGTCTTTCAGTGATCGAATTTTTAGTGATGCTCTGATGGTGTCATTGGAGACATACCAGTCTAGTCCAGTAATTTGTCGCAGGGTAGTTGACTGAACTGCCTCAAGTTTTGCTCAGCTATAATTCGAGATGTTTGCCGTCCATGCGAGAGCCGCATAAGTGAGGATAGGTCTGATGTAAGTTTTAAAAATGTGTAGTTTTGAGAGAGTTGGGAGAGGGCTGCATTTATTAATAAGGAGGAATAGGGAGTGTTTAGCTCCTTTAGCCTTGTTGGTCACGTTTTGCACGTGGGTGGCAAAACATAGGGTTTTGTCATTGGTGACTCCTAAGTACTTCATTCTCTTTGACCATCGGATGGGAGTGTCACCAAATTGCAAGAGCTCGCCGTCATGAGTTTGTTTGTTGTTGAACATAATTGCCGAGGTTTTGAGAGGATTAATAGAGATTTTCCACTGTTTAAACCACTTGGTCGAGAGATTAATCTGGACCTGGTTTTTGATTGCACTAGACTGAAAAATGCTATCTGCATAAAAAAGTGTGTGAACTGCGAATAGGGCGATCTTAGCTTTGGGGAATAATGTCATGTCATTGATGTATACGGAGAATAGGTGGGGAGAAAGGAAGGACTTCGGCTCTTATGGGCCTGGGAGCAGATTTAGAGTCATCGATTTTTATGCAGAATTTCCTGTCTCTGAGAAAAGAATGGATGATGGAGACCAGCTGTGGAGGTACCCGCATTGCTAGAAGTTTGAATAAGAGCCCCTCGTGCCATACCTTATCAAACGCTTTTTTATTATCAAGAAAGATCACTGCAGTTTTTAATCTTCTGTTCATATTATCCGTTATACTGTCTATGAAGTTGACAAGTTGAATATCTGTGCTGTGCTGGGGACGAAAAACAAATTGCTCCAGCCTGATTTGAGGCATGATTTGAGTCTGAAAAGTAGGAGTTTTTCATAGAGTTTCCCCATAGTGTTCAGGAGAGAGATAGGTTTGTGGATGGTTGGAATTTTTGGGTATTTATTCGGCTTTGGAAACATAATTATATCAGCAATTTTCCACTGTTTAGGGAAATATTCAAGTCGAGTGCAAGAGTTAAGAATGTTGCACAAATGGATCGCAAGTTTTTCCCCCTCGTTTGAGATAACAATTAGAAATAAGATCAGGCCCGGGGGCGCTTTTGTTGGGGAGCTTGCGAAGAGTGTTCCAAATCTTTCCTGGAGAGAAGAAAATGGTTTTGTCATAAATAGAGTTTGAGTGCTTGTCGAGGGTGTCGTGTACTACTTCGTCTACTCTAGAGGTAGAGGTCAGTGGAAAAAATTGTTTTTCTATGCTTGAAGCGAAGATGTTGGCTTTGTCTAGGGAGTTGTAGTGGAGGAAACCGTGATCGTTCTTGAGCGGATTCGAAGAGCGATGTTTCCTGAGAAGACGTCTATTCAGTTTTTAAAGGCAGGCCTATCCCTAGGGAACAACATCCATTGAGAACAAGAAGTTGGACCATTCTTCTTCTCTGTTAGATTGGAGTAGATCGCTGACTAGCCGGTTTTGGCGGTTCAGTAGCGTTTTTATATCCGGGTTCCTGGTCCTCTGCCAGATGGATCTTAGCCTGCGTTTTTTGGAGATTTGAGACCGAATCGACGCCGGAAGGTCATTTTTTCTATCTGCCGGATTTTGAGTAACTGAATTGGTAATTACATTGATGGATATGAAATTGGAAAGATGTTGGATAGCTGAGTCAATCTGATCCTCTGTGTTAATTGTAGGGAAAGAAAATGGTTTGGCGATCATATCTTGTTCATAACTAACCCAGTCAGTGATGTAGCATGATTTTGGCGGAGATATGTGAGCGGAACGGTGATGTATGTCCAGCAGGACAGGAGAATGGTCAGATGACAGTTCATTAGGAAAATTCTCCAGGTGATAGTTTAGTCTACCTGCTTTTATAATGACGATGTCAAGAATGTCTGGACTATGGTTTGGGTTTGTTGGGTATCTAGGAGGTGAGGTTGGAGCTGTGACTGTTGTATCCAGTCTTGAGTCTAAATAATTAAATAAGGTTCTACCTGCAGTATTTGTGGACTTACTGTTACACGCTTGATGTTTAGCGTTAAGATTGCCTGCTATTATAACATTTTGGCTAGAGTTTAGAACTATGACCAAGTCTGCTGTCAAAAGTTAAGCGCTCGGGCTTTTGTACGCCAAGACAAGAGTAAGTTCCACATCATTGATATTGAGAGAAACTAAGAGAAGAAGTTTGGAAGCTTAAATTGGCGATTAGAAGATAGGTGAGTTTCGTTTAGAAGAATAATGTCGACCTTTTTCCTCTGAACTAGGTCAAGAAGTTCAAGGCGCTTCCAAGCGACGCCTTGACAATTCCAGAACATAACTCTGGTGTCAGGCATTTTGTAATAGGAGTAGGGGGATTAGAGCTGTAATTGTAGATATAAGTACATATCGGATGTTGGCGGTGCCAGCTGGGAGCTCTGAGAATAAGTTGGTAAGCATTTAAATGGCGGCTGGATTGATGGACTGGTTTTGTAGCTTTAAAGGCTGAAGTCCGACAGTTGTTGCATCAGATTGAGGGTAGTTTTGAGCATCGTCTTTATAAGTAGGAGTGATGGTTGGTGGTGGTTGGTGAAGACGAGTTGATTGGAAGCTCTGGCATTTGCTTGTGGGCAGCGCCGGATTGGGAAGAAATTACTTACCGGGCTGTCCACCTAGACCGGCCCAAGTTCCTGAACAATTTTTTTCTTAACCTATCAAATTGTATTAGTATATAACAAGATTCAATTTATAGACCCTTAATGTAAATACAAGCACTACTATTTCTTTCTCTAATTTTAAATCAAACATTTAAACGCTAGGTATTATATTATAATATTATACAAAAAACATAAGTAAAACTTTAATAGTTTATTATTGTAATTATTATTAAACAATATTAATGTAAAATTTCAAAAAATAAAAATAAATGTTGTGTCACATAATTTTCAAATTAGTAAATTTTTTAATAAACTACTTTTATTAGCTATTAATTCTGTGATGTCTTCATTTTTGATGTTTTGTAAAATGTCGTTCTCAATATTCATTAATAAAAATGTATCCATTTTGTCTTGCGATAAACAATTTCTGAGTCTATTTAGTATGTGCTTTAACTTTGAAAACGCCGTTTCACAACATACTTGTGTGCAAGACAGCGTTAAAATAAACTTATACGCTAAAAATAAACTTGAATGTGCCATGGAATGTAAATTGTAGATTTATAAAACTTTAAAACAACATACAATACAATCTTTACATTTATTTTTGTTTTCATCAATTTTTTCTTCATTGTCCTCATCATTATCGTCATATTGTAATAATTTTTCCTGGTCATCATCAGCAAGTTGTTTAATTTTAGGCCATTTAGAAGCAAAATCTTTAATTTCATCGGTAAATGTTCCTACAGTTAAGCTAGGATCAAATTTGTTTAAAATACTTGTTAGTTTGATAAGTCTTTTTGCTATATCGATATGGCTTAAATTTAGAGTTGAAACAAAATTAGAGGGATCTAAAATTGAAATACTAGAAAATATTTCATGTTCCGAAAATCTTTGTTGTACGCTGTTAATAATTTGATCATAAATTACATTATATACGTTGATACGATATTTGTTTACTTGGTTTATTGCTGCCATTATATCAAGATAACGATTTTTATCATAGATTACATATTTACATTTTAGAATCACATTTTTGTCTTTTGATGTAAAATAAACTATGGATAAGATATTTCCACTGATTCAAAATATCATCAAACCGGCCCAAATCTTTCGAATTTTTAACGGCCCACCGGGTTTTACCCGATAGCCCGCCGGCTCAATCCGGGCCTGCTTGTGGGCAAGGATGCTTGTTTTTCGGATTTTGTCTTTAAGAATTTTGGACATTGCTTGTAGTTAGCTGTATGAGAGCCGTTATAGTAAATGCATTTGGGCGTCTGGTCAAGAGTCTTGAGGCAGTGTTTGGCCAAGTGGGACCCAGCACATTTCGCGCATCTTTGGGTGAAACCACAGTAAATACTGGAATGGCCGAATCTTTGGCATTTAAAGCATTGGGCTGTGTTAGTTGCTTTGTAGGCTTCTACCTTAACTTATATATAGAAGAAGGAAGATTCATTAAATATGGACTTGTTGGCAAGGTTGTTTGGTAGGGAGACCATATGGAGGGGTAGTTTGATTCCAGCTTTGGCGAATTGTCGTACCGCGGAGATTTCGTAACCTTTAGAAATAAGTTCTTCGGTGAGTTCAAGATCGGAAATATCAGTAGGTAGTCCTCTGATAACTACTTTAAGTGTTTTTTCCTCAGGGCTTGGAAATGTGAAAAATTCAGTTTGGGTATTCTTGAAGTATTTTTGAACAATCCTGAACATGTCAATGTCTATACCAGTGGTTTTCAAACTGGGTGCCGCGGCACACTGGTGTGCCGCGAGTATGCACTAGGTGTGCCGCGGTTTTTCCATAAATTACCGATTGCATTGAATTGCGATATAAGAAAATAAATGCTTTCAATCTCTATGGATTTGATATATATTTATATATTAATAAATCGACAGTTTGTAGGAATAAAGTGATTAAGATAAGTAATCTCAGATAACTATTGAACTATAAAAAGTATAGGTTATCCGTTATATTGTTAGACCTCTGGCAGTATATCCGTCGCAACCAGCCTGGACGTGTACGTCGTATTCGTAGAATAGTTCGTATCGTACGAGTATTTAAAAAAAATACATTTGTGATATACATTTACATATATTTATAATTATTATAATCATGGATAAATTTGTTACTCGTTCTGTTGACAATAATGCGTCAGTAAGTCAACCACCAAAAAAAAAAAAAAAATACAATATTCTTCAGTATCACGAAGATTACTTAAAAATGGGATTTTCTTGTACTGGTGATACAAATAATCCTCTTCCATGGTGCGTTGTATGTGGTGAAAAATTGTCAAATGAAGCAATGGTGCCCAGTAAACTTAAAGGTCATTTGTTTACTAAACATTTACATTTGATCGACAAAAATATAACATATTTTCAACGTTTATTAAATTCACAAAATAAACAAAGTAAAAATATGACAACAATTGTTAAAATTTCTGATAAATCTCAAGAAGCGAGCTATGTAGTAGCAGAGCTTGTGGCTAAAACAATGAAACCACATACAATATGTGAACAGTTAATTTTACCCGCTTGCCTTAATTATAATTAATTCAAAACAATTTTGTTCATCTAAAAAAATGTCAGTGTGCCGTGAACATTTTTTGAAGTGTACGGTGTGCCGTGTATAAAAAAAAGTTTGAAAACCACTGGTCTATACACTGGATTTTAACCGAGTCATTGCAGAAAGCTTTGACGGTTATCGAATCGATAGGAACTGCAGACATAAGCTTGGTCGTTGCTTTTTTCCAAGCTGGAGTAAAAGTTATTAGTGGCGGAGGTGGTTTGGTGTTTCGATTGGCAGGTGGATGGTCATGACTACTCTGGGTGGGCCATATATTAGTATTAATTCTAACAAGAATTTTGTCATTGATATAGCGTCCGCGTTTTCGTATGATCTTGCAAAGTAAAATTTTGTTGCTCGGCATGTAGCCACTAATATATATTTACAAACTCGTGAGCCTAGCATAGGACCTATATAATCAATGTAAATCTCTTGGAAAGGTATACCATTTAAGATATTATTTGATTGTAACATGTCAGCCGCTGGCTGTTTATCTGGGTTGCGTTGTTACATTTTGTGCATGAAATTATATAATTTTTTATATCTTTTTGCATAGTAAGCCAATGGTATCGCGATCGTATTTTATTAAATACCTTATGAACACCTAAATGTGCACCAGACATATTTTCGTTATAAAAATGCTAGATCACCTCTTTGATTAAGCTTGATGGCAATGCTATTACTAGTTTTGGCGTACCCTTATAAATATCTCTATAATATGTAAGCCAATCATCATCATTTATTAAGTACGATTTCGCCTTCCTTATCCATTTTATTTCTGATGACTCGGGATTTTGAATTGCTCCAGTTATGTTTTGTAAAAAATCATCACACGTTCGAAACAAATGAACGTTAATAGGTTCTACCAGTGATATTATATGCTGTGACGGCGTAAATATAGAAATTGTTATGTCGATTTCTGTGTCATAAAAAAACGTTTTTATCATGTTTAAAATAATTAACCAGTTTAATGTTTCTGAGTCGAAAGTAACTTTGGGTAATGCTATTTTTTTATGTTATATGTACTACAAAATATTTTTAACAACTTTAACGTGGTGAATAATGATTTGTATGACGTTTTTTCATAAAATATTGACTTTGTAATTAAATATATTATAAATTGACTATTAAAATGTAAATCAACGATCTGACCGATTTTTTTGTTATGTGCCTTTAATTCGTCTACGTGGGCATATGTATTTTTAAATTTAAGACTAATCCCATAGTTCATTTCAAAATCTTGTGAAACACAATGCACCAAATGAAATGTTTCATCAAAATAGTCGCTAAACAAGTCTTGATTGATTTGTTTAATATCGAAATTAAATAAAATTCCCTTATCATTATTAAGCGTAAAATCATCGTATGAAACAGAATTGTATAATTTTTCAGTAGAATTGACATTTACCATATTTAAATCTGATTCGGTATCATATTTAATTTGTGCTGATTCATCAAAATCTGTTGGGTGTCTTGATATAAAATCCGACGCCTTATTAAAAATAACTTGTTTATATATGACGTTAAATTCGTATCCTATTAGTTTCGTTCTTATTCTATTTAATACATGTGAATCTGATTTTAATTTTTGAAGTCCTACCAAATTTTTGAGGTCTGACCATACTGTAAATTTATTCCCATACAGGTATTGTCTAAAATGTGTGCATCCAAAAAATAAGGCAGATGCCTCCAGTTCTAACGCTAAATAATTTTTTTGCGCTGGTAACAATTTTTTTGCCCCAAAAGACACAGGATGGATATTTCCATCATCATCCCTCTGCTGTAAAATTACCCCTAAACCAAATAAAGATGCATCCGTTACTAAAATAGTGTCAGCATCTTCGTTGTAATGCATTAGTACTGGTGGCACTATTAATTTATTTTTTAATTCTTTACACGCGTTTTCATGATTTTTTCCCCATTTTATGCTATCTCTTTTTGTTTTAAAATTACCTTTCGTTAACTCAGTTAAAGGAAAAGTGATTTTACTAAAATTTGGGATATAACGTCGAAAATAATTTGCCAGTCCCAAAAAAACTACGTAATTGATTTATATTAGTCGGAGAACTTGTGTGATTGCCTTAAGCCCTTCGTCTGTTGGACGGATACCTTTGTTATCAATTATATTTCCTAGCATTTTTAACTCCATGTACCCAAATTTACATTTTGACAATTTTAATTTTAAATTATATTGTTTAAATCTCTCCAGAGTTGATTCTAGAGAATATAAGTGATCATCAAAAGTTTTTCCGAAACATGTGCAATCATCAATATAATTTACATTAATTCTATAATTTAGATTTGTCATAATTTTATTCATAGCTTCCTGATATTTGCTTGGGCCATTGCAAATCCCCATTGGCATACAGTTATTATTAATATTACAACATCGTTATAAATCTTATAATATAAACGAGGATTACCGATCGGGCTATGTTTATATCTTCAGGCTTTTGTCAGTTTGTCCGAATCGACTTCCACCTGCACCCGGTACTCCTATTGACGGACTACTGCCCAGTTATATTCAACCGACCCATACACCGTTCTCCCGTTCGGTCATTACCGCGACGTGTAAATAAACCCTATGTCAGAATATTATTTGGGTATATCGACATACGCCATTCTTCACACTCAGCATACTAGCCGTGATCAACGGGTCTGGGTTGAAATCCCGACATACCAAATCTCGACAAATCACAGTACCGACTGTTAAAAATCCCGACAAATCATAATACCGACAGTTTAAAACCCCGACAAATCATTATACCGACAGTTTAAAATCCCGACAAATCATAATACCGACAGTTTAAAATCCCGACCAAATATGTTTACATAATATTATCATGTTCATTATTCAACAATTTCAATTAAAAACCTCTAACAATACATTACACTACAATTACATTACATTTATACTATTATATTCGTTGACCAAAAAAAAAATTTATATTATATTTAATATTTATATACATCATAATTTATAGCCGATCGTCATTGAAAAATATATAACATCGATATATTATGAGCCAAACCCCGTAAAAATTCTAAAACACTCCTATTTGATATATCTTTATATACCGTCATTATTCTTTTTTCTCTGTCAATTATTTGTTTTTTTATGTTTCGGTTTTGGTTCTCCACGATTAATGCATTCAATTTCTAAGTCAACTCGTTGTTGTTCTTTCTGAAGCTCCTCTATCATTATATAGACTCCAACATGAGGTTTACCAACCAAGGTTGACCAACGTCGATGCCAAGCTTCGACAATATTTTGTGTCCTAGGAATTCCAGAAGTTTTCATCATTAATGGTTGAATCTTTAATTAAAAATAACTCCCTGCCAATTGTACTTCTCAGGGAATCGGGAATTGTTAGATCTTCTAATGATTGAGGTTGCGATGGCGTATTTTCCCTTCTAACACGCTTTATTTGTTGCCGTAGAGCATTTCTATTCGGCATGTATGGATGAGCAGTACTTGGCATATTTGTAACGCAACTTTGAATAATTTGGCAGGGTTGGTCATTGGTAGTTCGTGCTTGATCTTTTAAATGGCTAAGAGTAGTAGGTACCCTAGCTGCTTCAGGTAAGTGATTATGATCAGAAAATGTACGTAATAAATGTTTTTCGTTGATAAGTATAGTGGTTGCACGTTCTATGAATGAAACGCAAAAATTAAAAATAATTTTAGATTCTGAGCGGAGCGATGAATGTATTGGTTTTACAATGATGTGTGTTTTTTTTTTTATTTTTTTTATTTTTTTTTGTGTCTGTCATCACGTTTTGGGACAGTAAAAGTGCTTAGATTTTCTTCAATAGTACCTTTTCTGATAGGAAAGTGAATCTAGTTGGTACTTTGGGGGGTCAAAAGTAAACATTTTCCAGTAGTTTTCAAAAGTACCGTGAAAAACAAATGGAAAATTAAGGAAAAAACGGGAATTTTTACGCAACATTGATTTTCGATAAAATCGATTTTGGTTTTTGGTGTAAGTCTAAAAAAAATGACGGTAAATACATGAAATTTTTACTGAATGTTTATATAAGCAGTTTCTATATACCATACCGTTTTCAAAATATTTTGACTTATTTTGAGCTGTTTACAGACATTTTAAATTTCCAATCTTTTTGGTTTTTTTTTTTTTAAAATCAATAACATTTTTTTTATTCGTTAAAAATTCTTGAAAATTTAATAGAATGCTCCTAATATATTGTTTCAAAGGCACATGAAAAATATTAAAAATCTGTAGTCACAATTTTTTTTTTTAAGCATTTAAAGTTGAAATTTTGACAAATTACGTAAAAATGACGAAAATTTGCAAATTATTTGGAGTTAGAAATTCATAAAAATTTTTCTTTTTAAATCTAAGGTTTTAAATTTTAACACAAGATTTCGTAAGTTTTTCTACTTTTATCAAAAAAAAAATTTATAAGCAATTATAAATAAATTTTTATGAGCATTTTAAGTTCATAATTTTACAACATAGGATATTCACTCGATTTCTCATGTAGCGTTTTTCTTATTTGGTTGTAATTCAAAAACGAATAATTGTAGATGCATGAAAATTTCACTAAATGTTTATATTCTCATTTTCTATACACCATTCAATTTTGAAAATATTTTGATTTGTTTTGAGCTGTTTACAGACATTTTTAGTTTTCAATTTTTTTAGTTTTTTTTTTTATAATTGTCAATAAAATTTTATTTGGTGGGCCAAAAGTCTGAAAATTTAATACAAGCTTTCTTATATATTGTTACAACATCAGTTGAAAAATATTGAAAATACATAGGCACGATTTTTTTTTATAAGCATTTAAAGTTCGAATTTTGACAAAATTTGTCAAAATCTCGAAAATTATAAATCATTGTAATTAAAAAATTATAAAATGTTCAGTTTTTATAACTAAGTGTTGAAAATTTAAAACAAAAATTCTCATAAATAAATCATACTGTAACCAAAAAATCTAAAAAATATATCAACACATTTATTTTTTACAGACATTTTAATTTCAAATTTAGACAAAATTTCATATTTAAACCAAGAATAATGATTTTAGTTATTTTGATATAATTTAAAATATTATTTGTTGGTATATGAAACTTTTAGAATATATTGTTATATTTTATATACACGCAATGGCATTTTAAAATATAATTTTTTTGAGAAAAATGATAAATACTAATGCCTATAATACTAAAATTAATTACTTTATTCACAATAATATCATCAAATACATTTAGACTTAGTAAGATATTATAGACTGACTGACCGTCTTCGCTCAGAATCGTTTTTCTTATTCAATGATATTATATCATTGGATTAAAATCTAACACAATCCATTACAGTGACTCACTTGTAACCTACTGTACATCAGAGCGACATACACTTACCCGCCCTTTTTTTTAATTATTACTTTTATTGTTATTATTATTTATATTAAAATGTGAGTTCAAATATCGAGTCCACAGAAATTTGTTCATTTATCAATTAACATAATAGTATGTCCTAAATGAAACTTATTATATATATATTTATTGGATAAACGGTACCACACAATGACAATGTACATGAAATAACAACGTACACGGTACACGTCAATCATCCTTATTTCATATTGCAATTTATCGGTACGGTAATATCGATAAGGAATTTTGACACCCATAAACGTCCATAACGTATATAATGTCAAATACCCATGAATAATATTTTTAAATTACAACAAATTAACTAAAATCGTTATAAATTCATAAATTTATAAAATCTATAAACAATTAATTTGTTTTTCTGGTTAATGAAATAATAACTTACCTGTGCAGGCCATTAATTTTCTTTTTTCGCAGCACCAATAATGGGCGTCATCCGATTGCGTCCCGTTTCAACCTTTTATACCTTTTCAGTATGTCGATTGCGTCCACAAGTTGGATAGGTAAATTATTTTTTCTTACCTTTTTATGTTCCGATTGCGTCCTATTGTATAATATACAACCATTAATTTACTCAATATTTTAATATGATTAAATAATTTAAATAATTAAATATTTAAATAATACATTTCTAATTAGTGTTATAAAATAATAATAATACAAAAATCAATAAAATTAAGTCCAAATATGTATATAGGAATAAATAATTAAATAATACATTTCTATTCCACCAATAAAATTAAGTCCAAATATGTTTATAGGAACAAATAATTAAATAATACATTTCTAATTAGACAGTGTTATAAAATAATAATAATACAAAAATCAATAAAATGAAGTCCAAATATGTATATAGGAATAAATAATTAAATAATACATTTCTATTCCACCAATAAAATTAAGTCCAAATATGTTTATAGGAACAAATAATTAAATAATACATTTCTAATTAGTGTTATAAAATAATAATAATACAAAAATCAATAAAATTAAGTCCAAATATGTAGGATTAAATAATTTAAATAATACATTTCTAGTTAGTGAATACGTCATTTAAAAAAAGGATTTTTAAGTGAAATAGTTTTAAGGTACTGTAAAGGGGTTATAATTTTATTATTTAAGTTGTTTATTTGTTTATCAATAAATTGCTGTTTTTTCAAATACTTTGCTCTGCGTTTAACAGGTATTAAATTATGACTTGACGTTATTTTGATGTATGTATCTGTTTGACATTGTTTTAAAATATTTAGAAATTGATGAATATTGGGATGCGATGTGTAGAAAAAAGAATTAAATTTTGAATGAAAGCTTTCGCAAGCATTTGTAGTACGCTGCATACTGCTGCTCATTTCAGCCCACATTTCAGGCGGAAAATGTGAATTTGAATCAATATAGTAATCAATTAAATAATCAGTAAATTTTCTGAGATTTTCATTTAAAGGCTGAATGGAAGATAACTCATAAGCATAGAATTCCCCTACCATATCAGGATTTAGATAAGGCAATCCGAAAATATATTTTAAAAATGATCCTACTTCACTGGATGAATTATTGTACTCTGAGGTCAATCCAAGTTCTCTATTTATTTGACTATGCATCAATGTTGCCGGCCTTAAAGTGATATCTTCTGTGGCTTTTCGTTTCAAATTGTTTCGAATACTTTGTCTCTTTAATAATTCAGAGGAATCCGGCTCATGACGATGATCAGTTAGTTTACTTTCATTTACTAATAACAGTGATCCACTTCTCTTAAAATAATATTTTCATTTCTTATTTGTGCAACTCCAACGCTCGACATCATTGGCCAACATTTTGTGAAAACGATACTTAAACTTATCAATAATTTTGATTTCTTTATTTTTTTCACTTATACTTTCACTAATACTTTGAGTATTCATTTTGAATTTTCAATATAAACAATAAACTTTAAAATAGGTATCTCTCGACTCTAAGGCACTTTTCGTACTAAATCGCTACGAAATCGTACATCGATAAGAGTACCAGCCTTAAGATAAAATGTTCGTAAAATCATCAAGTAAAAACCACTTCGTGTTTAAATATACCTGCACACCATTTATGACAAATATATTAGATTTAATATGTCAATTTATGGGTCACATTAACGTTTATCTACTATACAATAGGACGCAATCGGAACACGGAAAAGGTGGGCAAAAAATCGTTTACCTGCGTCTTGGACGCAATCGACAAACTCCGCTAATAATAAATGTCCTCTCGATTCTTCTCTTCTGTCATTAAATATCCCTTGATATATATTTTGGCATTTCCTTTTTGAGATGGGATAATTTGACATATTTCACTCATAATAAAAAACTCCTAACTTATATTTAAAACAAAGGTACTATACAATTAACACATTAAGGTACCTATAATTTGTTTCCAAACCTCAAAAAAGAATTTTAAGACTTGTGTAAAAATGAACAGTTAAGTAATTGTTATTATTTTTATTAGTAAGGTACATTTCTCAGCCAATTTATTTACTCAGTAACGTCATTGAGTACCTATAATCTATATAATCAGTACGTGTCTGACAGCCGACCGTGTAGCACGTGTTCTGAATCGCGAGTGCGCATTTTATAGCTCTCGATAGCACAATATCATCGTTGGATCACATATACGGATAATATAATACCAATAGTATGTAATACCCACCTTATTGCGTAATGTATAACGACAATAAGACGGTCAGACCGTCGAAACAGTCGATCATTAGCAAACCGATAACGTCCAAATTACATAACAAAACTAACGTAATATTAATGACCAAACAAGAATATCCTCCCTTCCCACAATTACTCTCCCCACACCTTCTTTGTCACCATCAGTGATATCTGTGACTCCGTCAAATGATATTGATAGTCCAGGAATACAAGATAACAAAACTTCTCAAAACATACGTTTAAACTATGCATCCGCGGCAGCCAATGAGAATACCCCAGCAGAGAAAAGGGCCAATCTTCAATTCAATTGACGGCATACCTCAAAGAGAGTATATCGTTGCTATAGGCAAAATTATCTCTCCTAAAAACATCGTCTTTGTATCCCGCATATCCCATAATCGGTTCTACATTTTTCTGTCTAGTAAACAAATACTAGACTCACTATTAAAATCTACTCAAACCATCACGATCAACGAACAGGTGATCCAAATCCGTAGACTCATAAGCCCATCTAAGAGGATAGTTATATCCAATGTTTGTCCCTCTATACCCACCAAGTTATATATGATGCACTTAAAATATCAATATTACTCCTATGTCTCAAATTGTTTACCTCAAAGCGGGAATCAACATCGAGGGTTATGACCACATATTGAGCTTTCGCTAATAGTTTTATATCAAACATGAAGATGTCTCAAAGCAGTCAAAGCTCCCCGGCTAACTGACCCTATTACATAATAAAACTGACTTCAGAATTTTTTTCACCGATGACATGATCATATGCTTTCCATGAAAGCAACCGGCCACACCTCTAATACATGCAAGAAATATGACCCCAAAGACCTACCCTCTACCCAACCAATGGAAACGGACCAGAATATGGAACCTTCCACATCTTCCGACCCACACACAAACTTTTCTGAAACGCCATAAGACATACCCACGACGAAGAACTAGGGAGTCACTGGAACTCAGTATGACATGTCTGAAAACGTCAGCTTTTAAAAATACAGAACTTCTAGATCAATCAACAACGGCCCCCACCGGCCACCACACTCACACAAGGGAGCTATGGCAGTGAACCTTCACATCAAATCTCCCCATCACCTCAGTCTTTCCAACACTCGAGCCAAGACATCCCCGAACATCATAAATCTCATATCCCTTCTACTGACCACACTCATACTCTACCACCACATACATCAGGTCAACTCCAAAGTCTTATCACAGCAGAACATAAACCAATCAAAAGACACCATTCAGATTCCTCTTCTCTCGAAGCTAACAACACCACCACAAACATTCTAGAACCAACAAACACCAATCCCGGCAACGACATCATAAAGAAGTCACAAAAAAAGCAAAGATCAATGTTAGGTCAAAATCGTCATCTAGTCTAGAGGACAAAATACTTGAGGGGCTCAGACCAGCTGAGGAATTTTTTTCCAACAATTCCAACAGTTCCCCCGTATCTATGTTACAGTTCAAATACATCTTGGAAAACTATCCAAACAAAAAAATTAACATCAATAATCACTGTAAAGAGATTGACTCGGATATTCCATCACTCATGAAACTCATTGAGGAAATCCATCCCAATATCACCAAGACCTTCCTCAAAACCCACCTCACTAAATTCGGTAATCTACTGTTCCAAGCATCTCCACCTCAAGATTCTTGAAGTACCCATTATAAAAAAATCAAGAACCTACAAACTACCAGTCTAAACCCTCTTATACAACCCAAATTAAATAAAAAAATTATTCAATGGAACATCAACGGGTTCTTCAGTAGACTAGAAGCGCTCCAGATACTAACCAAAGAACTGAACCTAACAATATTATGAATACAAGAAACCAATTTTAATCAAAAAAGCAATCCCTCATTCACGCACTATGATATCTATAAACGTAATCGCCTCTCGTGCGCTAGAGCCAGTGGTGGAGTCGCAATAATGATCAACCAAGACTTCCCCAGTGTCGAATTCCCGTTAACCACATATCTCGAAGTTACAGTCAATCTCCCGCACATAAAATTAACCATATGCAACCATATGCAACGTTTTTTTAATTCTATGCATTTTGAATTTAAAAAAAAATACTTGGGGATGAAAAGATTAATATTAACGGGTATTTTATATCTAAGCTTTATAAATTTAATCTATGAGGTTTTATTTGTGTATCTTAGACTAATATGTTTATTTTATATTTCTTTCTTTATCGTGTACATTTTCTTGATAAAATTTCTAAACTATATTTGTATATTTAGCTTTATACATACTTAGAACTTATAATTTATATCTTGTAAACTCTATAATTATAATAATTGTATCATATATTATATAATAACTCTTTTTCTCCAGCACAAGCTCTGCTTCAAGGAGAAAGATAATCGGAAATGTTACTAAATAATAATGTATATATTTTTGTCTTTTTTGATTAAAATAAATAAAAATAAAAAATATATATCCCAAACAACAGGGATTTCTCCCTTCATGACATCGAACGCATCATACAACAACTGCCCAATATATTTACTTTAGTTGTTGACTTTAATAGTCACAGCAAGACCTGGGGTTCCTATAAATTGGAACACAGAGGGAAAGTCATTGACGAATTACTTACTCAAGATAATTTGATGCTTCTCAACAACGGACACCCTACAAGAATTAACCCTGTTAACGGACTCTCCTCCGCAATTGACCTCTCCATTGCAAACACCTAGCATAAATTGGAGTGGCGCACCCTACTATATGTATACTATCAACAGCAGTGTCGACTCATAATTGAAAACGTTGCAGACATCCTCTATTGATCGCTGACATTATTTGATTTTCAGTTAGCTTATTACACGCAACCACGATTTTATTTTTTAAATCTGCTAGATTAACTGGTAAATCTTCGTAGACTATTGTATTTAAATTTCCCCCCCCCCCTAACAAAAAAAAAATCAAGTGGAGTAATATCTGAAGATTTTGCTGACCACTCAATGGGTCCATAAGTGCCAAACTACTTTCCCTCATATACCCGATTCAAATTATCTTGAAAAGTATGATAATTATGAGCAGAAGCTCCGTCATGCTGAAAATAGAGGGCTTGACGTGTAACTTATGGTCTATTTTCTAACATAAATTGTAAAACATTTGTTAAAAACGCTAAATATCGCCCCTTGCATTTAATTTTTCTGCAGAGAAATACGGACCTAACAATTTGCCACCAATAAGTCCACACCAAACATTTGTACCCCACACAGCTTGGTAATGACTTTCCACTACCCAATGGGGATTGGCATCTGACCATAAACGATTGTTTTGTTTATTAATTACTCCATTTTTTTATTTTTTATTTTTATTTATTTGATTTGATTTGCAAACAAAACAATTAATACATTTGAAATATAATTACAATAGATATTGTCTGCTCACCTTCTATAAGCTGTGCTTGTATTGAAGGTGATGAGTTCTTAATACACAATTTAATATTAAGCTAATTATAAGTAGACTTAAACAGAAAAGAATAGAATAATGCAAGAGAGAGAAAAAAAACAGAAATTATAGTTACAATATAGTATACGGAGAAAAAAAAAAAAGAAATAGTATATAATACTAATAAATGAAAACAATGCGTAGATTTAATTTATATAATAGAACTTAGAGTAGTGTTAATATAGTATATTTTAAATGGTTACAATTATTGAAGATATTAATATTAATTTTTAAGTCTTTACAAAGAGTAATAGCAGTATTTAATGTGCTTTTGAGACCAAAAGATTTATAACATCTAGGTATATTAATATTTATATTTTTCTTAAATCTAGTATTTACATTGTGGTTACATATTGGTACAAAGTTCCTATGTTTATATATAAGTAATAATACACTTCTTTTAAACAGCTTATCAAAGTTAAATACATTTAATTCCTTATATATAGTATCAGTACTTGTGTAGCTAGGTAACTTTAATATAAATTTAATTAATTTATTCATAGTTGTTTTTAGTATATTTAAATGATTATTATAGGCACAACCCCAACTATCAATACCATACGTAATAACTGACTGAATGAGTGAGATATAGATTATTCTTAATTGTATTTTATCGAGTATAGATCTAAGGTTACGAAAGATATAAAAGAATTTACGACTTAATGATATTAAATGTTCAATATGATTTTTCCATTTTAAACGCGAATCAATATATAATCCTAGATACTTTATACAATTTACGTTTTCTATACATACACATGTACAGTTTAGTTCAATATTCGTCAGGCACAGGGTTGAATGTTCACAGATTTTTAAATTGTTCTGAATATCAATATAAGTTACATTAAAAACAATGTGTTTGGTTTTATTTAGATTTAACTCAAGAAGATTGTTATTAAACCATGATTTAACAGCATTAAAAGTAATATTTGCTTTAATATATAGTTCTTCTATATTTTTATCATGAATAAGAATAACTGTGTCATCAGCAAAACACATAATTTCAGCTTCTGTATTAATATTAAGTAAACCATTTATATATAAAATAAAAAATATCGGACCCAAGACTGTTCCCTGAGGTACACCATGATTAACAGACAAAGATTGACTTAAATTATCATTAATTTTGACTATTTGATGCCTATCATTTAGATATGAACTAATTAGCTTATTTGCAATACCTCGGATTCCAGCATAATTTAATTTCTTTAGTAATAATTGGTGGTTAACACAGTCAAATGGCTTCTTAATATCTAGGAATATACCTAATACTTTATTATTTTGATCAAGATGTTCGTGCACATATTTATTAAGGAAAAAATGGGCATCAATTGTAGATTTTCCCCTTAAAAACCCAAATTGATTATTAGAAAAAAATGAGTTTTTGTCTAGAAATGTTATAATTCTATATTTAATACATTTTTCATAGATTTTAGACAAGGTTAATGATAGGGAGATTGGTCTATAATTACTACACAGTAGTCTATCTCCTTGTTTATGAATAGGAGTAACCATACATTTTTTAAAGTAAGTTGGATATGTGCCAGAAGACATAGATAAATTAAATAATATCATTAGAGGGATGGATAAACTATCAGCCGTATTTTTAAGTATAAAGTTTGTGATTCCATATTCAACAAATGTAGAGTGGTCTTTAATTTTTTTTAAATATTTTATTATTTCGTCACGAGTAATAGGCGTTAGAAAAATTGAATCTTTTATATAACATTTAGAATTTAGATTATCCCAGTTTTCTTTCTTAAAATTGCTTTTTAGAATATTATTTTCAATTTCATTACCTACATTGATAAAGTATTTATTAAATTCATTAGTAATATCTATACTATCTTTTAATATGGAATCATTTTTTTTAATTTCATTTAAAACTATATTTTTGGTTATTGGTTTACCTGCAATCTCATTTGTAAGTTGCCATATCTTTTTAGGGTTGTATTTAAATTTTTTAAACAGGGCTTGATAATGCATTTTTTTTGCTTTAATTATTAAACTAGTAAGTATGTTTCTATATTGTATGTACTTTATTTTTAAAGTAATATCAAATGGACTTAGTAATAATTTTTTGGACAATTTATGTTTGTTTTTTATAGAGATCACTAAGCCCACGGTTGTCCATGCTTTAAGCTTATTAAATTTATTTGATTTATTAATTGCCATATTACATGAAGCATTTTGTATTATTTCATCTATTTTATGTATAAAGCAGTTCATAGCAACATCGATATTATCGGTATTTAGGGTTTCAATCCAATTTACCTTATCAATAGTCTCATTTATTAACTTTATATTTACTCTTTTATTCTTTTCATTGTTCTTATTAATATGTGTAGTGTTAGTGTTTAATTGATGGTTGAATTGGATTTTCGTTCCATAATGATCAGTTATACTGCATTCTAGAATAAATGAGTTTATGCAATGTATGTCGATGTTTTTAGTAAATATGTGATCAATACAAGATTTTGTTGTATTTGTTACACGTGTAAAGTTATTTATGCAAGAGATAAAATTATTACTTGCCATTATATTAAGATAATCACTAGATACATTTGAGTCCATAATATTAATATTCAGATCACCAGCGATAATAAAACGTTTATTATGATCATCTAAGTGTTCCAGATAATTATTTAAACTTTCCAAAAATTTATCAATATTACTATTAGGAGATCTATATATAGGTACCTATAATATTAATAAACTTGTTATCTATATTAAGAGAGATTTCAATAGAGTTACAGTCAGTTATCATATTATATGAAATATTAATTAATTTAAGGGAATTTTTAATAAATACGGTGGGAGCGCGTATAATGGCCGAAAATATATTAGCCGATCCGTATTCTAGCCGAAAAATATTTCAGCCGAAAAATAATTGGTTGGACAAGTAAATTAGCAGAACCGTATTTTAGCCGAAAAATATTACAGCCGAACGTATTTTAGCCGAAAAATATTACAGCCGAACGTATTTTAGCCGAAAAATATTTCAACCGACAGTATTTTAGACGAAAAATATTTCAACCGACGGTATTTTAGCCGAAAAATATTTCAACCGACGGTATTTTAGCCGAAAAATATTTCAACCGACAGTATTTTAGCCGAAAAATATTACAGCCGAAAGTATTTTAACCGACAAATATTTGCTCCGACAGTATTTTAGCCGAAACGTATTAAAGCCGAATTTATACCGATAAGTGTTATCATAATCAGTTTTTTTAATTTATTAAGTGATACTGTGATAGTACACAATATAAATTTAATATTTTACAAACATTATACAATTAAATTAATTTATATAAAATTACATATTCAACACTTAAACAACCTTTTTGAAAATAAAAACGCCGCAGTGGCGTTGTTAATTATACTTGATGGAAGTACTAACAATAATACAATGACCACACAGAAAACTATGACATTTTATTATCAACTAACAAGAACAAATTAGCCAATTAACATTATTTAACAAAAAAGGGATACTTCATACTTATAAGTTATAATATAAAGCAAAAAGAGTTTTATGTTGTAGGTATATAATTATTGCTAGAACTAGACAGCTCTAAAAGCTTAAGAGTAAAGACTGACAATTCTCTAGAGGGTCCATGGATGGTCTTCTAGACATTTATTTAAACTATAAGTGATACAAGTATATGCTGTATCAATCTCTGTCAATATGTATTATGTACTTAGGCAGGGATATGTATCCAACCATTAGAACATCATGTCTCACCTTTACTGAAATATATATTGTTTTCAATTTTTAATCAATAATATCTTCTTGTATTATAACTATTTGAATGTACATATCTATTAGGTATAGTTTTTCTTATTTGTTTGTTTTAGAATAATAAACATTGTTTTACTCTCTATCACAAGCTTGTTTAAAAAAAAAATAAAAAGTAAAAACAAGTATAAGGTGGTAAGAAACAGCAATTTAATTTTTGTTTCTTATCAATTTGAGCATTTATATATATGCAAATGGATGCCCTTAACGGTCTAATATCTTTTAATTTTAATTTTAAATGGAACTGCCAGTCGAATAAAAAATGCCACCCAAAATTATTATTTTCAATAATAATAAAGAATAAAAAGGTAAAATATGTGTAATTAATTCAGAGCCTAACTGCAAAGTTCAAATCATATATATAAATATATAAATAGATATATACATATACCTATTTAATATTTATATGTCTATGTTGTAGACATTATTTTTTTAAATAATTGTTTAATATGCTGTCAGCGCCAAAAAAAAATTCTTAACTAGTAACAATCACTGATAAATAGATTTTAAACACTTGGGAGAATTTTAATTTTTCTCTGCTCTCAAATTTGACATCCAGTGTACTCACCAAACATTAATCAAAGTTATAATAGTTAATTATGTATTTATATGCAATTTAATTAAAAATAAGTGTGGGTAGGTACCATTCAAAGAATTACATAAAAACCATATAGCCGTACCTATAGGTATAGCATAACGATATAACATATTTTCGTTCTATTTTCAGTATTAAAAATTTAAAAAATCGTCCTATGACACGTGCAGACTGACTGCAGCTTCAATAAATTATTGATAAAAATAAAATCGGGTAAGTGGATGTCGCTCTGCTGTACAGTAGGTTACAAGGGGTCACTGTATAAAGGAAGGTATTAATTTTGAATTCAATGATATAATATCATTGTATAAGAAAAACGATTCTGAGCGGAGACGGTATGTCAGTCTGGGTAAAAGAACATAAATATTAAACATTTCGTCCAAATTTGAATTTAAAATGTCTGTAAAAAAAAACTGTGTTTATGTATTTTTTAGATTTTTTGGTTACAGTATGAACTATTTATGAGGATCTTTGTTTTAAATTTTCAATACTCAGTTATAATAATTGAAAATTTTATAATTTTTTAATTACAGTGATTGATAATTTGTTTGATATTTTGATAAATTTTGTCAAAATTTGAACTTCAAATGCTTATAATAAAAATTTGTGCCTATGTATTTTTAATACTTTACAATTGCTATTATAACAATATATCAGGAGCCTCGTATTAAATTTTCAAGCTTTTTCGCCCAACAAATAAATTTTTATTGGTATTTATAGAGAAAAAAAACTAAAAATATTGAAAACTGACAATGTCCGTAAACAGCTGAAAAAGAGTCAAATTATTTTGAAAATTGAATGTATAGAAAATGCTATTATAAACATTCAGTAAAATTTACAAGTATCTACAGTTATTCGTTTTTTAATCACAACAAAATAAGAAAATCGTTACATGAGAAATCGAGCGAATATCAAATGTTGTAAAAATATGAATTTCAAACGCTCATAAAAATTTAATTTGACTTTCTTCTAGAAATTTTTTTTTAATAAAGGTGGAAAAACTTATGAGGAATATTGTATTACATTTTAAAATCTTAGAATTGAAAAAAAAAATTTTTATGAATTTCTAACTTAAAATAATTTGCAAATTTTCGTCATTTTTACGTATTTTGTCAATAGATACCAATATAATCAAAAACTTAAACTATACCTTATTGTCAATTTGTTTGTCAAACTAAAAAATATTTACTATAAATATAATAAATACTATACTTTTATGGTTTTCCGTACCTACTAGCTTACCTTTTTAATAGAATCAGTCAAAGGGAGTTGCATTATAACAAGTATAAACATACTATAAGTCCCCCTGCATTCCATAATTTTAACACCAACAGATTTAAGCCTGGAATAAAATGTTGCATAAAATTGCATATTGAGGTTTTTATCAATACATATTAGTGTATAATTTATTTATAAGTTTTTTTTATATTTTATTTCAATAATATTGCCATCTGATTATAAAAAGAGTTATTGTTTTAATTGTTATACCTACTGTTGATTATTATGTAATATTATATGTATTAGCAATTTTGTTTGGTTGATTTTATACAGATTATTTTATACTAATTATTAGGTTATTATAAAAAAATATTACAAAATTGAATATTCATCGATTTTGTTTTTTATCATATATAAACTATATTAATAATTGTTATTGTTATTTGTTTTAATCAATATTCAATTTATAACATATATACAAAATATATAAATTCAATGAAATATTTTATTTTAGGCAGTTTTATATAGGCAGTTAAATATACGAATCAACAATCAGCACGAGCGCTTCCCCGCAGTAAGGCATTTGGCTGGCTTATCATAAAATAACGTTATCATATTGTTATCATTAGAATTTAAAATTGTAAAAATTATAATATTATGGCACTGAACTCATTGAATCAGTGGCGTAGGTATTTAGGGGCAGGCTATGAGGCTAGAGCCTAGGGCGGCATTTTTGAGGAGGTGGCTTATTTTTATAATCAAGAGATAGGTAGGTACTTGAAAAAATTATTTTAATACATTTTAGAAATTAAGATGTTTTGATTATTGATACATGTGACATGTCGTTTAACAAGTTCATGTGAAACAAATTTATGAGTGTTTTCTAAAAATATAACTGTTATCAGAAAGACAAAAATAATATTGTACTTATTGCCATGAAATGTCTACCACGATTAAAGATATTTTATTTTTGAATCGTGATGTCTACCCGCGTCTATTCTTCTGAACCACTGTAACAGAAAGTCTTCCTATTTTAACTATTGTAAACGTTAGTGTTTAATACATTAATTTTATATTTT
>JANEHU010002109.1:0-22002 GCA_027563435.1 Nasonovia ribisnigri
GAAAAATAATCAGACATAAATTGCTCGTGCAACACATTTAACACCGGGTTCGCTACCAGTCTAGAGAGCGAAACGCCGAACTGCTACCTCGAGGGAGCCGTGGGAGATGTCGTCTGACGCCGGCGTTCGAAATGGCAACGGAACGGAAAACCACACAGACAGTAAACGTACTACTTCGTCCTGGAATATCTTTTCACCCTTCCCGCTATTCAAAAACGTCTCAGGCCCCCTGATCCGGCTCCTCGACTTGTCACCTCGATAGACACGGTCATGGAGACATACCGCATATGTTTTGCTTTTAATTTTTATAAGAATTGGGTTGCACCGACGTCATATAGATGGACATTGTGGATACTGAGCAACCGGTAGTTAGTAGACCGTATCGAGCTAGTGCAACGGACCGTGAGATCATCAGCCGGATTGTCAAGGAGTGGAAGGATGTTGGAATAGTGACTGAGACCAACTCCCCTTCTGCGTCACCTGTGCTATTGGTAACCAAAAAAAACGGGGACGTTCGATTAGTTGTTGACTACCGGAAACTTATTCACAAACGGTCCGCAAGGTGACACCCAACCTGGATGATATTTTAATGCCATCTACTTCGTGTGAAGACATGTTCAAGTGGTTGAAACAAGTATTTGAAGTACTCAAGGAGGCAAAATTGAGTAAGTGTTATTTTGCCTATTCTGAAGTTGCTTATTTGGGTTATATGTTGTCAACTGATGGTGTTTGGCCGGATGAGCTGAAGGTGCAGGCCATACAACAGTATCCGAGACAAAGTAACAAACATGCGGTTCACAGGTTCTTGGGATTATACGGTTTCTTTCGACGCGGTTCATACCACGCTACTCAGATATAGGAATTAGTGAATTACTCAATAGGTGCCCTAATGTGGACAACACTACAAGAAAATGTCTGTACTAAAGTGCATTGTGATACTAGTAGTGAAGGGTTAAGTGGTATGCTGCTCCAAAGAAGCAGTGGAGGAGGCAATCAATTATACTTGGTTCAGGCATTAGTGTTCATATATAACCTAACCAAATTTGTAAAACTGTTTCTAGTCAAGAACTGCAATAGCGCAGGAGTAGGTAGTAAAAAGTCTGGATCAATTTATAACATTCTACGGGATACCAAAACGGTTCATCACGAAGTGATCGAGGGACAGAATTCACTTCAAGAGCGTTAATAGGAATTTTGTGTATAACATGGAATCCGTCAAACATCAAATTCAGTACGACATTCTTGATCAAACGAACAAGTAGAGAGGGTGAATAGTATATTGGTGCTATTGATTCAAGCAAATATGGAAACAGATCGCACTTGAGACAAACATATTGCGATAGTGGAAAGTCAACTAAACAACGTTTACAATAAAACTATTGGACACAAGCCACTCCATGTGTTATTTGGTTATTTACCTAGTTTTAAGGATGGTGTACTATGTCATACTACAACAACCGGATCGTGGGAAGCAGTGGATCAACTTCAAGTCAAAGTACGTGAATGGATAGTAGCAGAACACCAGATTTGGAAAAAAAGGTTTGACCCAAAGCATAGTCGACCAGTATTGTATGAAGTTGAAGAGGTGGTATTTATTCGGAAGCCACCAGAAGTGACTGTTGAATCAACTAAACTACAGTAAAAATACCGAGGTCTATTAGTATAACTGAGATTTTAGATAATGATGTGTGCAAAGTAACATAATTGCAAAATGATGGAGGTAGACGTTACGTAACCACTATACATGTATCACACATCAAAGGGTATCATCTATCCGAAACTGAAGGGGAGAAGGAACTATCCTTCGAGGACGATTAAGACCCCGAAGTTGATGTAAATAAGACGAGGAAGTCATAAAACAGTTGGGTAGATGGTCGGAGAACAGCGAAGACCATCACAAAGCGTTTAGAGCGTGTCGCCGTCCATCGGCAGCATAGACGTCAACTATTGCTGTGGACAATAGAACAATTTGCTGCGTTCGTCCTCCAACAAGACACGATGTAGTCGCAACATGTGACCCAACCGAAGGCAGATGCTCTGCCGTCTTAGTGGATAGATTATTTGATGATCCTGGGCCTACCGTAGTTGATGGACTAGCAGTAGAGGTAAAATGCAACAATGAGTGATGAGCTTTCTTACATGACTGACATTTATACTTTGAATTGCAAGTCATTGCAGAATGCCCGGGCCCCAGACAATTTATACACAACCGATGGCTTTTGGCAATAAGAAAACGTTCACTCGGAGGCTGGTCAGTAAATAGCTTACATGATCTGATCGAATGGGATGAGCTACATAGTGGGCAGTGTTCTTCAGACACATTACTAGAAGTGGTGGCTAGAACGGTTGAGGATGGGCGAGGTTTGAAATTTGTTGGTTTTCGATGCACGATCATGCCGGTCAAATGAGGAACAACTGGAATAAATCTCCGCAGATGAGTTCGCAGGAAGTCAACAAACTCAGAAATTTGAGGATAATGATTATCCCCAACGACCAATTCCCACCGAGCACGTAGCTCATAGTCAAGGTGTTTTTCAACGATATGCACCAGAAGCGGACTCCATTGGCGCGTTACAAAGTCAAGATTATCCAGAGCAGCAGTGTTCTCTAATATCGTATTGATTTGAGTTTGGATAGAGGTGCCATCATTGGACTTGACAGTCTGTTTAGCGAGCAGAGCATCAAGGTGAATGCGAGCAAGATCACGTTTGTTGCCGTACCTAGGGCGTAAGATTTTCCATGCACTAGCATAATTTGTAGCCGTTAATGCGAGATGAGACACAAGGGACAGAGCTTCACCTTTTAAGGACAGCTTCAGAAACTCAAAACATTCAACATCCGGCAGGTCAGGAGCGTGCGATAATATTGATGTAAACAAATCATCAAAGCCCTGCCATTCGGTCATCACACCGGAAAAAGTAGGGAATGTACGCTTCGGTAACTGAAAGGCGGACAAATTGTGTTGACTATTGTTATGAATTGAAAATGAAGAAGAGGCTACGTCCAGCGACGGGGACATTGTCAATTTATGAACATCCGCGAAGGCAGCCAACTCATAGTAGAGGCTATCAAATGTAGTAATAAGCGTTTGACTTTCACTATGATCGGAAATATCAACAGGGGCTGTTTTAGAGTTAACGGCTGATTCCATTTCTTGGACATCGTCCTCAATTGCAGTACGGAGAGGGGTGAGCTCACAGACCATTTTCGCAATTTTGGCTCGTTTTCCAGAATTCGTGCGGTCATTATTAAAATCAATGGACGCTTGGACAAATGTTTTTAACTTGGTAATACAGCGCATAATACGTGATCTTGCGTCACTGTAAACCTGGGCTGACATTATCGTTATCAGACTTATTTGATGCAGCTACTAAAATAATGATAGACTAGCAGTAACTCGACGACATTACAGAATTCAACGATGTAGGTACTATAAGCTGTGTACCTAAGTACTAGTTTTTTTTGTTCAAATATTTTTTTTATATCTTCCAGTATGAATACATATGACATGGTGTACATTTTATTTTTCCGCACATTGTAATCTATCAGAAAAAAATAAAGTCAAGGACACAGCTCGTTAAATAAAATTCTGACAGCTTTATGTTGAATAGATTTATATCGTACGTAATGATTTTTCGACAAAAGTACTAGTTTTTTTTGTTCAAATATTTTTTTTATTTCTTTTCGTATGAATACATATGACATGGTGTACATTTTATTTTTCTGCACATTGTAATCTATCAGAAAAAAATAAAGTCAAGGACACAGCTCGTTAATTAGTTGTTGACATTATAAGCGAAAAGAATGCAATGCAGACAAGCCGTAAACGTAGAGCAGAAAATATTAGCAGAAAATGATTTACTAAACTCAAGTAAACTATTTAGGCCCAAGTTATCGCCTAATACTAAACCAAGTACAAAATGAATTTGTATATTACCAAATTCAGTAGAAATACTAACACCTTCTTTTTCCAAACTATTTATTTCATTTATTAACTGTAGCAAACAAGCATCATTACCAAACTCTTTTATATCAGTTGCTTTAAATAATGCTGCTAAAAAAATGTTTGATAGTTTAGAGTTATTTTCAATAAGGGGAAAGCTATAATAAACAGCAGAAATTGATTGAAAGCCAGCATGCGATGAAAGTGGATTGTTTATTTCTGCATCATCAATATATAAAAAGTATGGAAATACTAACCTTCCTTCAAACTGACTTATCTTATTTTCCCATAATTTTCCTTGGACAAAATTAGAAACTGTACTATTATCTGATCTGAGACTCTCTGCTCTGTTTTTCATATTTTTAAAATTGTCACCTTGCTCGAAAAAATTTTTAAATTGTAACTTTAAAGGCATAAGAACCCCTTTAGTTGAATATTCACTATAATTAAGTGTACCCCCAATATTAACCGCACACATCTCATTATTTATTGTAAATTGTTGTACACTTGAGAGCAGTTTTTTTTCTGAAGTTAACCAACGTATCAAACAATACTCAGTACTACAATGCAAAAAAGGGTCTTTAGTTACTGATTCAAGATTACTAAATTTAGAAAGTGTAATAGGATCTTGGATTTCATTTTTACTACATTATTTAAAATTGATGCCAATGGTTTTAAAATATGATCCTTTATTCCAGTCTGTATATTAATGACATCACTATTGTTAAAATTATTATTATTGTAAAGACAAAATAAACTGCACAGTAGATTCATAAAGCTGTTTGACAGAACTTTCAAAATTAAATTCATTAATTACAGTAACACTATTGAAAGCATTAACACCTTGAGAATCAGAAACCATCACATCATTACTTAAAATTGCATTATTTAAAACATTTTTTTGATTTCCTGGCACAATTGGGTTATTTCTGGGTACTAGTTCTATATGTTTTTTACTCACATGCCTTTTAAAAGATGACAGGTTACCAAACGATTGTTTACATGAGTCTTCACAACAGTGTAATTACTGTCAGGCTTAAGCAAGTGGAATACTTTATAGTGAGCCACTAATGCTGGTAAATATCCTATAATGGATGACTTACAAATATAACAAATCATACCTACTTAGTGTTTCAAATAAGTTATACTTACCTTTTGATCGTCAAATAGCAAAAAATAGTTCGTCGACTTACAACACCAAATACCATAAACGTATTAGTTCAATAAAATAACTTTGAAATAACTTTGATTGACACTTTAACAGTATTTGCTAATAAACAATATACGCGGACACGCGGTAAAATAGTAATGTGTAAACAATAAAATAAAAAATATGGCCAACGGCCGGTGGATATAATAACAATAATAACGGTTGCGGTTGATAAGTCACATTATTAATCTTACAATAAACTTTTCAAACAAACAAACTATTATTGTTGTGTTAACGGTTAACCTTTCATATAGGACCAGGTTGGACCGGGTTGTATCATAGAAAAGTATTGTTGATTCAACAATAATATTATACATTCATCTTTTCCTGATAATACATTTTTATTGAAGTGACAAAAAGATAATTGGTTCAACAATTGTTTAAGTTAATTTGAAAATGATTTTGTCGGATCCACAATGTTTGCTTTGTTAGCATTTAACAATTTTGTATGGTCAATATTACCAATGATTTTTCTTTCGGTGTAGGAATATTTAATATACAATATGATTGGCAAATATGTAAGGTTTAACAAATAATAAAAATTCAGTGTACTTTCACTGAAAATGATAATTGTAATAATAATAAAAATAAAATAAATCGTTAAAAATGTAAGTTGAATTTTCATTGAATATTAGATGAATGAATGTAATGATAACCTGGTTCTTGTGAAGTATATTGTTGAGCGTTGTAGGTTGCTGAAGCTGATATTTGAGGATCTGGAGTAGATTCTGCGATGTATGGTGGTATTAAACGTATATTTGAAACATTTAATGCCTGTTCCGGAATCTGAGATAGTTCTTCTATTAAAATATTTTTTAACTTATTTCTGACTCGTAGCTTTTGGATTGTATCTAATTTTTTAAAATATAGAATAAGAGACTGAAAAAATGACATGTGTTCATCGATTTCTGAAGTGATCACATTATTATTAGACTGGCTCTCAATTTTCATTAAATCTTCCAAATATTGATCTTCATTTTTTTTTTTTTTTTTGCGAGGTAGTGTGTGATCAGAATTACTAGATAAGTTTGTTGTTGACATTGATATTGATGGTGTAATGCATGATTCAAATGCTGGAATACATTCAACTCTTTGACTAGTTCCTGTTTCAGTTTCCGACAAATTTAATATGTTCAAATTATCTGAGTCATCGTTATCAATATGGTTTATATCACTATCATGGTCTCCATAAGTGTCAAGAAATTCTTGAAGTGTATCTTCTTCGTCTGAAATATTTCCATCTGAAATTCTTGGATCAGTTGTGTCTTTTAAAAACATCATCAATTTATAATAGGATCATTTTCCTAAATACACTTCAGCATCTTCTTGCGAATCTCCGGAACGACTTTTTTTAATTTTTTTTTTTCTCTCAAAAATGTATCCCGTAAATCTCTCCATTTTTTTTTACTTCTTCCTCTAAAATTTAAATTATTTATAAAATTAATAAAATAACGTGACGTAGAAGCAATGAAAAATAAATAAAAAGTCGCATCAATGTAAAATATATACATATAGAAATAATACTTTTTTTAATATTATTTTTATGTAGGTACTTACTTGGCCACAGGATTAACATTTCGAATTTCCAAGACTGCAGTATCAAATATAGTCATCGAAGTATGTATTGCTATTTGGAATGCATTAAAAAAAAAACATATGCCTACTCCTACAGTTGATGATTTTAAAAGTGTCGCTAACGAATTTTTCACACAATGGAATTTTCCAAATTGCGTTGGAAGTGTTGACGGAAAACCTATTAGATTAAAATGCCCTCACAATTTTTGCAGTATGTTTTATAATATTATAAACAGTATTTTTCAATTATTTTAATGGTAAAGATAGCGATGGCAGTGTTTTGTGTAACACATATTTTTACAAACGTCTTGAAAATGGCACTCTTAAGCTACCGAGTCCATGTAATTTACCGAATTCAAATCAGAAAGTTCCATATGTATTTAATGGTGACGAAGCTTTTCCGCTGAGAAATAACATTATGAGACCGTTTCCAAGAAAGCAGTTGGATGACCACAAATCATATTATAATTATCGACTTTCAAGAGCAAGGATGACGGTTGAGTGTGCTTTTGGTATTGCATCTTCAAAATTTAGAATTCTTCTAAAAGCAATAGAAACTAAAGTCGAAAATGTAGATCACATCGTTAAAGCTATTTGCATATTACACAATGCGATAATTGATAAAGAAAAAGAAATATCGTCAGGTCAAAATCACCTGTCAGACTATTTGAATAAAAATGTACGTGAAAAAAATATTGACTTCATGGTGGTAGATCCAATAACCGTGCTTCGCGTACTGCAATTTATGTAAGAAATACGTTTGTAGAATTTTTTAGAATTAATAAATTAGCGTAAAATAAGTGTTTATAATAATAAATTGCAAGGGATGTAACTTATTATTTATATTAGTTTACCTTATATCAATGTATTATATTTTATTTTTATGCAAGTAGAATTTTGCATAAAATGTCTATCAATTTCGTCTTATCTTATCTTAAAGTTTCAATTGATATGTATTTTATATTTAAGAGAGAACAGAGAATTGTACTTTTTATTTTATTTATTCTAGCCTCTATATCTAGGTATTAAATATAATATGGTCAATCAAAGATATTCAATACGTACTTTTCATTTTTGTTATTTTGGCTACTTCGTCCCATTCCTTATCAGAGATTACCCTATCTTTATATTTTTTGTCTCATTTATTCTATAAAACTTTTCGCTTTTGGACTTCTGAAATCAATAGCTCCATGATGAATGTGCCTATGAATCGTACGACGCAACGACCAAAAACAAACTATTTTGTTTTTCAATTCGTACGACTAAACGCATACGAAAAATCGGACGCATAATCGGTCGTATTTGTCGTGTCACGTAGGCCACTTCCGTTTGTTTGGGTTATTTTGTTTATTTTAAGAATCGCATCGGTCGCGTCGTATAACGATTATCGCATTTGTCGGATTCACCTAGGACACGGCGTAACACGGGAAGTAGGATGATGCAATTTAGTTATGGGAGGGGGTCTCTGGGATCGGGGTGTTCACCCCCCCCCCCCCCTTAGTATTTTTTTAGTTTACGTAATTACGTAAAAATGTATAATAAAAATGACGACAATTTAAAAAAAAAATTAATAGTACTAATAAAAATAAATACAAAATTAAATTAAGGGAATTTCAGTGTTACCGTCACAATCGAGTTTCGATTAAAAATATACGGCGAGAAGACCGTCGTCACCGAAGTTATTATTAGATATGGGATATCCAGTTTGTTGTTATAATATTGTAGATATTATTGATAACTTGTTACAAATTAATGAAATTATTGGGAAATTTGTTCAAACACAAACATGAGGGTGACCCTCAGAGGGTCGACAACCGTAGAATATTTTATAGATCTGTGTAATCCGATATAATATGCCTTAATAGCTATCGTAGTATCGCTAATACTATAGTATAGAATCTATTTCTCAGTTTTCAATCAAATTCCTGACGCTTTGGACGTTTAGTAAATTGTACTTACTGTTTAAATATTTTATAAAACAATAAAAATGAAAAGAATAAATGAATATTTTTCTACTTATACGAATAAAAGAAGTCCTATGCCTGCTATTCCAATAGCAGAAGAAGAATCATCACTAATTTGTGATTCAATTAACTCGGAGGAACCAGGTAAATATTTAATACATTATATTATCAACCTAGGACCTAGGTATAAAACAATGATTAATATGGTAAAAATAAATTTCTCTTTATACCTATCTTTTATTGAATTGTATATAATATATTATATACATATTGTATGTACGCGTGTAGCTTTGTAGTAATACTAAATAATTACCTGTAGGTAATAGGTATATATTTTAAAATAATAATCGAGTATTGTGAAAATATTTTTAATTTCACCTTAGTCATTGCTAATGAGCCGATTACTCATTATGTACAAAATAATTACTATAGGTACATCGTCCTCAAATGTTGTAATGTCCCGAGTTAATGATGTTGGTATGTTTATAAAAGTGGATCGCAACTTAACTGATAATGAAAAACATATAGTAAGTTAGTTTAGTTAGGTTAAGTTAGTATTAGTTTATTACTGTCCATTTTCTAGGTTCTCACAAATGCATGGATTCCGCCTGTTTCTTACTCGTTTCCTATACTAGAACCTAATAAAGAACGTAAATTAAAGTTTCAACACCACTGGTTAACTTCATACAGCTGGTTACTGTATTCCGAAATAAAATCTGGTGCATTTTGTCGATTTTGCGTGGTTTTTGCTAAATGTGGTGGTGTAGGAAATCAAAAACTAGGTTTTTTGTCCTCTGAACCATTTAACAATTGGAAAAAGGCTAAAGAAGTAATTTTATTAATTATTTTTAATTTAATTTTAATATTACAAACATAATTCATAATAATATAATGTATTTATACATATTATTATATTTAATTTTTTATAAAAGGTTTTTAATAAACATTCATCGTTGGAATACCATAAAACTGCTGCTTTGAAATCTGATAGTTGTTTAAGTGTTTTTTCTAAAAAACAAAAATCAATTGTTGATGCTTTGGATGATAATAGGTAAAATATATCTAAGTATACTAATAACATATTATTATAATTATATGTAAATATAATAGGTAACAGGTATCATTATTATTTATTTTACAGGTCAAAACAGATAATTAATAATAGAAAAAGGCTTTTACCAATCGTAGAATGCATAATTTTATGTGGCAAACAAGAAATTGCTCTACGGGGACATAGGGATTTTGGCCCAATTGACTTTACATGCAAATTAATGATTTTATATTTTTAAATGATTTGTTTATTAATTTATTTTTTTAATATAAATTATATAGCAGCGTCAGCTAAAAATGAAGGTAATTTACGAGAAATTTTAAAATATAAAGGAAAAGACGACGATTGTATTAGATCATTCCTTGATTCAGATTCACGTAATAAATATTTAAGCCCTAGGATACATAATGAAATAATAGCTATATGTGGGGATATATTATTAAAGAAAATTGTTGAAAAAATCAATGCATCCAAATGTTTCTCAGTCTTGGCTGATGAAACACAGACATTTCAGTAACAGAACAACTAACAATATGTGTAAGATACTTAAGTGGAACGGGGAATGATGTACAAATCAATGAAGATTTTATCAAGTTTGTTGAGATTCATAGTTTAACAGGAGTTGATTTAGCATCTGCAATTCTAAATGGTAATTTAAAATAAATATCATTATTTTAAATAATAGTTATTAAATAAGTTTTTTTTTAGGTCTCAATGTTAGTGGTATTAACTGTGATTTTTTGTATGGCCAAGGGTACGATGGTGCTGCAAATATGTCCGGGCAATTTAAAGGAGTAAAATCTATTATACAATCAAAGTATCCTAAGGCATTGTACGTGCAGTGTGTTGCCCATTCCTTAAACTTAGCAGTATCCTCTGCGTGTGATTTACAACCAATTCGAAATTGCCTTGGGGTCATTGAAAAATTGTATTGTTTTTTTAATACACCTAAACGCAAAAATGCACTTTTTGAGGCTGGTACCGAATTTCCAAGAATTTGTTATTTTTTTCTTGTTTGCTAGTAAGTTTTCTAGTATTATTACTTCGAAATTTAATATAATTTAATGTCTGAATACTGTTTAAAGTCTCCATAAAATAAAATATATTAGGATGGGCACTTGTAAATTCTTTATTCAGCTTTGAATGGAACGATTCGCAACAATTTGTAGTTCTGTCAATATTTTTGTCAAATCTAGCCCAAATTTTCGGTGGAAAGATACTATCTGTCATTATGTATGTATCATGAACGTAGTCAAAGAACTGATCCAATTTTGGGCAGCAAGGTTTTATGGCCATCAAATCATTATAAAAACAGTCTTCGGGTGATAATAAGGGCAGTCCAAAAAAGAGTTTCAGAAGTTGTCCGATTTCTGAAGCATTATCTTTAAATTCATTAGAGAGACCAAACTGTTGAATTTTTCTCCACCATGACTGACATAAATGGAATCTGCAACCTCTAACTGTAACTTGATGTAGCTGTGAAGTTATAGCATTATGGATAGCTGTTTCAAAATCAACGAAAACCGTGCCAGCTGTTAGATATTTTGCAATCTTATTGAATGCAAGTATGTAAGTGTCAGTAGTCTTTTTCGGTAGTAGCCTGAATACGACAGGAACATAGCTATTCTGTACTTTGATAAAAATAGAAAATAATTGGTAAAATTGCTTAGGACAACTTTTGAATGTTCCATCGACAAATAACGTAGTGGCTTTCTTGAGTTGTTCCAAGTTCTGCGTGCATGTAAATGTAATTATATTGTTGACAGAATCGTTGTCATAAATAAATTTTTCTCCGAGATTAGTTATTAACGAATATTCACTGACACTTTTATGCAGTTCTTCAAGATTAGAAGGTAACTTGGGAATTGTTCTTAATTTAGCAGCATTCAAATTTTTACGGACTCTGTTAATATCATTTTGAAGTAGTGACTCACTATGACTGTTTGAAGCGTATAATTTTAGATGGTCGCTCTGTAATAAGTTCGTCACATTTTCTTTTTAGTGAATTTGTCAATTGTTGTCGCGCAAGTGTACCATCGTCTTCACTTTCGTGGTTATGTGTTAATACCTCTTCACATAAACAATCTCCGTTCAATTTAACGTATGCTTTACATTTTCGTTTTGTACATATCCACCTCTGTATGTTATCTGCTAGGTTCTTTTGGAATCCAAACTTGTAATTGTCAATAATCAACAACTTAGTTCCCTTTTCACTAAACATAAACTCCATAATTACGAAAAATTAAAATTAAAAAATATAAATTCAAATACGAAATATAAATTAAAAATTTACACGATGTGTTATTCGAGGCTGTACAGTGCTCACTGCTATACACTGATAAAAGTACATATATCTCAATCGTTATCTTAATTGATCGGGAAATCACCGATAATTTGCTAAACTTCCAATATATAAATATATAGCCATCTTATTGTATATTATACTATATATTATAGAGTATAGCCATGTAGGTACATTTATATTTTATACTGTCTAATTTATATTTTGTACCAATTATTAAAAATTAAAAATTACCTGTACACAACGGGAACCAATTCGGCTCAACCTAATAAAATACCTTTTTTGAACGGGAACCAATTCGGCTCAACTTAATGAAATACCTTTTTCAGACGGGAACCAATTCGGTTACTCCCCTTTTTGAAGCTATTAGTAATAGTGATTTGATACCAAGCATAAAATCATTAAAACGATTATGTGCAACCAGATGGATTCAAAGGTATGATGCCGTTAATGATTTTGTTCAGTTATTTCCATACGTTTTAGTTTCATTAGAAACTATGTCAAGTTGGAAAGATGTAACTGCAGTTGAAGCCAATATGTTAAGAAATGCAATGGACTCAGAATTTCTTATATCAGTACAAATTATAAAGGTACCTAATTCAATATATTAAATCATGTAGTTGAGTTAAAAATTAAATGTTTATTTGTTTTTTAATAGGTTTTATTTTCATATGGGCTGCCATTGTGCAAGCAACTACAAAACAAAGACATCGATTTAAAAGAAATGGTTGGTTTAGCAGAAGATAATGTTAATGCTCTTAAACAACTAAGAATTAATATTGAACCTGAATTTAAAAAAATATTTAATGAGGCTCAAGTAACTAACATTAATGATTAGTATATATTATGCTTATACAATATTTTAATTAATTAAAATCACTAGTTTGCTTCTTAATATCATATTTATTTTATAAATACAGTTAAAAGTATTTAAATTTTTTCTTTTAATTTAGAAAATGGCTGAAGTTTTAGATTTTCAAATTGTAGTAAAAAGAATAAACAAAAGGCAAATAAACCGTGCTAATCCATCATTATCATCCGAAGAACCAGAAGATTATTTTAGAGTTACTATTATTTTGTATTCTTTATATTTATTCATTCATAAATCAACTAGAGCTCAGATTCTTAGAGCACCATAATATTTTTAAAGGTTAGTTCCTAATAACATAAATTTATATTGATATATTATTTATAAAACCTACGTTATTTAGGTTTTCATTGTTTATTTGACAACAACGCAGATTCTAATGAAGCTGATTTTGAATCTCTCGTTTCATTCTAATTGTCACATAATGATTTGTCTACCACTCTTGGTGAACTTAAAATGTGGAAGTTAAAACTTGCCCGTCTAAATGTTAAACCATCTAATGGAATTGATGCATTAAAACTTTGTAGTCACGTGATCTTCCCAAATATTCATATGTTATTAAAAATTCTATGCACACTGCCGGTATCAACAGCTACTCCAGAAAGAATGTTTTCAAATTTAAAAAGAGTAAAATCTTATTTGAGAAATACTATGAAAGAGGTAAACAGTTTTTTATCATACATATTTTTAATCCTTATATATTACATTTTAGACTGAAAAATAATTATTTACACAGGACAGATTAAATGGATTGACCATGTTGTCGGTATACCGTTGTATAAATTTAACTCCTGAAGAAGTCATTGATGAGTTGGGACAAAAACCCAGGAAAATAGACATTGTTTTATAATGAAAATAAATATTAGTTAAACAACATATTATTTTGATTTATCAATGTATAATATATATATATATATAATTTTTTTATATGTAAGCCCCCCCATTGAAAATAGCTGTGTACGCCACTGGAACTGATAGGAGCAGGTCGTCGTCGCCGCACAGAATTGCACACCGCGATGCGATAATAGCTTGGCGCGAACAATATGTATCATGGTTGGATTATAAAGGAATATTATACCAACCTGGTATAGTATTAGTATTAGAAGTCAATTTAGATAATTGAATTTTTGCAAAAATATTTATTGGTGAATTAAAAATACCTTATTTCATATAATATAAGCTAATAATAATTGTAGGTTTTGATAGTCATTATTATGCATATCAAGTATAGTTAAATTCTGAATTTCAATTTGGTGGTTGTTACTTAACAGATTTACTCGATCCTACACCTACAATCATTAGGACTTTAGGAAGTGGAATTCATTTTGTTTCATTAAGATATGCAATATGCATTATAATGTATATAACTAATGTACCCTAACAGCACAGACCTTCCCGGGTACCGTCTATAAAGCGCCCAGTTGATGCTTAACTGGAACTTCCTGATGGGCTGCATTTCGACCTCCCTGGTACCACCCGTGTAGTACCTACTCAATTGATACCTATTTATAACTTCCCGATGGGATGTATTTTAATCGTCCCAAGACCTACCTAGTAATTCGAGTTAAATTTTAAATATATATACAATATATCATACATCAATATACTATATATCAATACTATTATTATATATTGACGTATTGTATACACCTTGTATATAATATTATATAGGTACTCGTACTTCTTAATTTGTTATTTTATTATAAACAATAAATATTATGTTTATTATCGATGTTTGTGTAGTGTATGAGCTGCTTAGCACTTTTTGCGATTTCTAAACATCAAAAGTAGCAATCATTTTATTGCAATCAACTTCCTATATTAAAATAATTATAATTTACAATATATTATATTATTAACTATTATGGTTCTAATAACTAACAAGTAAACAATACTAAAATCTATAGAATATATTATGGCGCATTATTCATTAAGCAATACGTGTTGTTATCGCGGAGTACCTACAGACCGGTTGAGGTTTTTGTTTTTGTTTGGAAATATCTTGAATACTCTTATATTTAAATAAAATCATATTTTACTACTTTGCAGTTCTGACTTACGATTGCTCCACTTCCTGAATTCAATATGATAGAACACATCATATTATATTTTGTTCACTACCTCTTAGTATTTTGCGTCATAACATTTATCAATATTATGAATAAATTATAATAAGTAAATAAATGTGTATATGTAATTGATAATGAAAATATTTGTATTTTTATACATTATAATATTTTAAATTTCGTTTTTGCAAAAAAAGTTGTATTTGCATGATTATTTAATAACAAAATAATAATAACAATATTAAATTAATCAACGGCCAGTAGATGGTAACCCATATACTTATACAAAAGTTAACAAATACAATATAACAAAGCAATCAATTACAATCTATGAAGTTATAATAATTGTTTGTTCTGGTGAAGAAAAATCAGCATGTTTACGGTCTCGGGCGCCAAACAACTTCTCTTGGCCGTCACTATGTTTCCAGCGGTTGAGAAACATCTTTCAGAACTAACTGACGTTGCTGGTATCCCTAAATATTTCGTTGCCAGAGCAACAATTAGTGGGTATTTTGACGCGTCTTCCACCATTCTAGTGCATCAAAATCAAATTTTAATTGTGGTTCTGCCAAGTAATGTTGATACTGAATGTCAGAATCAGCTGTATTACAATTTACTTCATCACCGAACAGAAATTCAAGAGCATCGTGATCTTTAGTGACAGGTGTTTCAATTTGCACATCGCAATTAATTTCAGCTATTTCTTTTATCAAATGTTTAACCCGTGTCCGAATTTCTTCTCTTGCATCAACCGCTTCATGCTCTAAGTCCTTGAATCTTGGGTCGAGGAAAGACGCTATTTGCCTAGCAGACACGACACTAGAAGGACACCACAATAATTTAAAACGATCTGATAGTTCCCTAATTACTGTAGTTTTAAAATGTTCAGTTATTTCATCATCACTTACATTATGCTTTAAATGCTTTTCTATAACTGCGTTTATAAGAGGCCTAACCATTGAAATAAAGCAATATTTTTCGCCACAAAAAAACCGTGGTCATAATTTGTAGAGGTTTAAGCAATTTAATCAACGTTTCTATATCTGTCCATTGGTGCTCTGTCACTTCAAATTTGTGCTGCTGTAGTCAACGAACGATCAGCAAGAACATTTGAAATTGGGCACCTATTTTTATAAAGTCGATCAAGCATCATATATATCGAGTTCCATCTGGTTTTACAACTTTGAATTAAGCTTTCTGTTGGCAAACCTAGTTGATCTTGCTTATCTTTTAAATACTGACTAGCTAAATTCGAATGCTTAAAATGACAAACAATCTTACTACATAATTGAATTAAGCTATCTATTTTATCATATTTTAGGCCATTATTGACAGCAAGTTGTAATGTATGTGCGGCACATGTTAAATCATCCTTTTCGGTAATATTATTCAGTAAATTAACAGCATTCAACACATTTTTTGCATGATCAGTCACTACTGCCATAATTTTTTGGTCGATTTCCCATTTATTAAAAGTAATTTCTAATTGACTCGATAGATTTGAAGCTGTATGACGATCGTCTAATTTGTGAGTTGTCAGGGTGTATGATTTTGGGCACCATTGATCATCAATAAAATGTGCAGTAACTGTTGTGTACGATTCTTGAGCTATTGATGACCAACAGTCAGATGTACAACTTACACTCCTGGCGACTTTAAGTTCTTTTTTTATTTGAACTTCAACCGACAATTTGAATCCTTTGAGTCTCTGATTGATAGCACCTTCCTTGCATATTATATAATTTGGTTCTACTATGCTCATAAATTGTTTAAAACCGGAACTAGAACAAACGGATAGAGGCATTTGATTGATTGCGATCATCTTAGCTAACGCCTGATGGATTTGTTCTGTTTTTTCAGAACTACAACTTCAGTTTATTTCAAAGTTCTTATCAACATAAGTTCTACGTCGTTTTCGGGGTTGTGGTCCACAAAATTCTGATGATGAGGATGAACAATTAGTATTTAAATTATTTGAGGATGACGATGAACACTGTGTTACACAATCAACTGTATTACACTCTTCAACTTCATCATGAGGATTATCATCACTAGGAAATAAATTAAAGTACAACAATAATAATTGCAATTACTTGAATCAATTTTATAGGAATAGTAAATGGATGATAAGATTAATACATTATGAAAAGCGTAAAATATATTATATTATTATAACTTATATATGTATTAATCATTATTAATTTTATTGACATTTATAGAATAAAAAACTAAAAAACGGAAAATTTCAAACGTCTATAAATAACTTAAAAATTGTTGAAATATTTTGAAAATGTTATCAAGTATAGGAATTGACGACATAAATATTTGGTGTAAATTTCAAGTTTCTACAACTATTTGTTTTTGTATTACAATAAAATAAGAATATCGGTACACCAGAATTTGAGTGAATATCTAATATTGTAATTCAAATGCTCATAAAAATTTAATTTGACTTTCCGGGGTAAATTTTTTTTTGATTAAAGTAGACAAACTCATGAAGAATTTTGTATAGAATTTTCAAACCTTAGATTTAAATACAAAAATTTTTATGAATTTCTTCTCAAAATAAATTGCAAATTTTCGTGATTTTTACGTATTTTGTCAAAATTCGAACTTTCAATGATTATAGAAAATAAAATTGTGACTATGAATTTTTAATATTTTTTAACTACTATCGCAACAATATATTAGAAGTCTTGTATCAAATTTTATAAATCTATAATTTTGTATTATATAATATATTTGATGAAACAATTAATTTTATCATTATGTTACTAGAGCTTTTCAAATCGTCAATCCCGTCCATATTTTATTTGAATTATTACAAATTAATTACATACCTTGGATTTTGAGTATTTCTGCTTATATTGTGTATCAGTTTTAAATGTCTGCCGAATGATCCCGTTGATCCACCAGCACAACAAAACACTTTATTTGAATTATCGTCACACACTCACACAGGTCACAAAAAGCTTTATCGCCTTGGCGTTTGCCGCATTGCCATACCCAACTTTTATAACGGTAACTCATTTTTCGAAGAAAAAATATTTAATATGTATAATATCAGGGACGGAAACCAAAAAAAAGTTTGGCGGTTTCGGTTTAGGTTTTTACAACCGGTTTTTTATATTTAAGGTTTTGCTCCCCGGTTTTAATACTCAAAATAAAAGTTGTAGGTTTTGGTGTCGGTTTTTAAAACCGGTTTTCTTTTAAAAAGGTTTTGGTCTTCGGTTAACCACTCATATATAGGTAAAAAAAAAATTAAGTATTTTTAAATTTTTAATGCAACACCCTTTTAATTTGGTTTCATAATTGAATAACGTTTATTCACAATTTTTTCTCTTGGATACAAAGAATTTAAAATATCTAGAAAAAACTTAAGCCTTATAAAGTTATAAGTTATAACTAAAACTTAAATAGCCTTAAACTTATTATTTACAAACCAATAACGATTAGACTTGACTCGTTATACCGAAAATTAACTATAAACACACAGCTAATAAACTGCAATGATAATAGTATCAACATTTAATTATTTAAGTTATAAATAGCTATAACTTTCAATACTCATCGAAAACCTTATGGCTTATATTATTGATAGAAAATCACAAATACCAATAACTTAAATGAATTAATATACGACATTAGTCATTTCGACTATATACGGTCTATTATTAATTTGTACGTATATTTTTTTCCAATAACAAGTTATTGCGACTACGTCGGACACTAGGTATATTATTTATTAATAACTAATAACTAAGAATTAATAAGTAACCAGTATTGATAAACTTAAACTAATCACTAAATCAATTAGATAGGTACCTATCAAATATTCTGAGAAATTCAAAATCTTAATCTATTGATCAATACCAGCATAAGTGCATAACAGACGGTGTTCACAAAACACGAAAAATTATATAGCAATATATACTAATTACTAGGTGTCTAGTTTACCTACCTAATAGTATAATAAACTTATATAACAAAATATAAGTGGAATTCAATTTATATTTATTATATCTACAGAGAATTGTATAGTTTAACCGTTATATTCACAGAATATCGACTCTCGTTTTAATGTTTTATGTTCGGATATTTCTAAAATATTAAATAACACAATAGTATCAGAAATCATTTAATTTAAAAAACCGGTTAACCGCTAAGTAAAAAAAAACGGTTTCGGTTTTGGTTACCGTTCAAATAACCACGGGTTTCAATCTCGGACTTGAAAACCGCTCTCTTGTTTTATTGCTCCCGCTCTGGTTACGGTTAAAATAAATCATCAAAACCTAATATTAACCGGTTTTAACCAGTTTTCATAAAACCGGTTTCCGTCCCTGTATAATATAAATGTCGAAACTACACTTCACATAGCAATAGTGAATAGAGGCACAATGAGGTATGGAAAAATTTTAAAATAACCAACAATTTTTAGATTTAGATACGAGGCATACCTACGTAAAATGCAATGCAATAAAATTGGCAATAAGATACTTTTGCGATTGTTTATGCTTTAATCTTAAAACCAGTTTAAATATTACTATTTTATATATTATTACACTTATAGTTTATCTTGTACCTATATAATATTATACGATAAACGAATGCATCTTATACTAAGCATAACTAAAAACTATCCATAACATCGCTAAATAATAAAAGATAGGTAGGTATTTTTAAAAGCTATACAATTTTTATTATTAATTAATAAACAATTAAAAAATATTGGATTTGGTTATAGGTACATGGGTAATGATAAATAAATACACGGGTATACACGGGTATTAAATTCACGGACGTTTAATATATTTTTTTCCCGCGTATCCGGGCTCCGTGTACCCGTGTATTCTAATACCCGTTCACAACCGCGACCTCTACTAGGTGTCCATATTCCACGGTTACGAAAAAATCATTTTTTTTTGCCTCGTGGTTCGTTTCGTACGTTCTGGATTTGTTGTTGATTGTTGTCGTTGATGTTTGGTTTGGATGTTTCACTGTTTCAGCGTTCCGCCATTGTGTCTTGCATTTGTGTATATACCTAGTGTTGTTTTTTGTATCTACGTACCTATAACGTTTTCCGTTTAGTTTGCGGATTTATTGTACTTCGCTAAACTACTGAACGTGTGTCAATTTTCGTTGATCGTACTTTTCATACTTAATACTGAATTGTGACCAATATATTGTTCCTGATTCATTGCAAGACTTGAACAACGATTAGAGAAAAGTTTTTCTTCAGAAGAACGCCCAAATTGTAGTACAAATAGTAATGAGTTGTTAAAACCAAATAGTATTTTTCCTGTGCCAACTACATCTAATCAAAATGATATTTTGTCTGAAAAAAATGAAAATTCTTTTAGGAATAAAATAACAACCTGGGCTGTTACAGAACAGATAACTCATAAATCTTTTAATAAATTACTTCAAATTTTAAAGACTCATTCTTGTCATAGTGATTTACCTTCTGACAGTCGATCTCTATTAAATACGCCTAGAACTACAGTTATAAAATAAGTTTATCCTGGTTACTATTGGCATAATAGTTTGGAAAATGGAATATAAGAATTTTTTAAAACTAAAGGTCATCTAATAAATGGAACTATTGAATTAGTTATCACTTATCAATATTGATGGGCTTCCAATTAGCAAATCCTCAGGCAGTCAACTATGGCCAATTCTAGGATCAGTTTTTGGTTTTAAAGATATTTTTATTATTGGAATCTACCATGGTAATTCTAAAAAACCTGAAAGTGCTCATTTGTTTTTAGAAAGATTGGTGGTAGAATCCAAACATGTCATAGAAAATGGTATACTTTTTAATAACATAAAGTTACCATGTATGATAAAACTCATTTGTGCAGATGCACCAGCAAAATCGTTCATTTTAAATGTCAAAGGACATACTGGGTACTCAAGTTGTATAAAATGCTGGGATGAAGGTGAATATTGTGAACGAAGAATTTGTTTTTCAGATAAGGCAGGAAAAGAAAGAATCAATCATGAATTTTTTTTAAGGACTGATGAAAATGACCATTTAGGTGCTAGCGCTCTTTATGAAATTCCATTATTAGACCTTGTTACCAATGTGCCTTTAGACTATTTGCATTTAATTTGCTTAGGTGTTGTTAAAAAGCTAATAAATTTATGGTTTTGTGATAGCATTAAAGTGAGATTGCAATTCCGAAAAATTAAAATAATTTCAAATTTATTAAAAAACAATATACACACATATGTGCCTTTAGAATTTCAAAGGAAACCTAGAGCATTCAGCATTAGAGTGTTATAAGCTTTGGAAAGGAACCGAGTTTAGACAGTTTTTGCTGTACAGTGGCCCAGTCATCTTAAAAAATGTTTTGTCTGATGAAGTATATAGTCATTTTATGGCTTTACATGTGGCAATCACTATTCTTTCTTCAAACAATTTATGCAAAGAAGCACCAAATTTACTATATGCCCACCAGCTACTTCAAAATTGTGTTACATCTTTTAAGACTATTTATGGACATCACCATATCTCACATAATGTTCATGGTCTACTTCATGTAGTCCAAGATGTAAGAAACTTTGGATCATTGGATATGTTTAGTACTTTCCAATTCGAAAATGTTATGCAAAAAATAAAAAAACTTTTACGGAAAGATGACAAGCCTCTACAACAAATTGCTCGAAGGATTTATGAGATCACATGTTTTCGCGAAGAAGAAACTATGTCTTTTTTATATAATGATAACATAAGTTTTAAAAACCCTCATACTAATGGTCCTCTTTTAAATAGTTGTCCAGATTTTCAATTTTCAACTTTATTATTTAAAAATATGACATTTAAAATTCAAACAAAAGCAAATAATATTTGTGGTCTTACTTCAGGAAAAATAGTTATCATTGAGAATATAATATGCTTCAAAGTAAATAACGAAAGTTACATAATCGGTAAAGAATTTTTGGAAATGAAACCATTGTATACTGAACCTTGTGTATCTTCTCATTGGGTGGGGTACATGTCTTCGAATGTCATGTGTTCGG